>AWOL01S0011463.1:6321-19704 GCA_000715115.1 Nicotiana otophora | reverse complement strand
AACCCAGTATAATCCCACTAGTGGGGTCTGGGGAGGGTAGTGTGTACGCAGACCTTACCCCTACCCTGGGGTAGAGAGGCTATTTCCAATAGACCCTCGGCATCCTTCCCTCCAAAAACTCTTGACCTTGCTCTTGGGGTGATTCGAACTCACAACCTCTTGGTTGGAAGTAGAGGGTGCTTACCATCAGAGCAACCCACCTTGTCAAAACCAAAAAGAAATTTCGAGATATGAAATTTCTGGATATGGGTTATGTTATACCTTATGGAGATATGAAAATCATAGAATGATTGAGTTGTTATTCATGAAAGATGTAGTGCGCGTGGAGTAGGAAATAGCTCGGTTGCTTGAAGGTGTGGATTACTTCTTTAGGTGTTGTTGTACTAATGGGGCACAAGTCGTTCAACCCCTTGATCAGTGCAATTGAGATTTGAGCGGACTGGATGACTCTCGAAAAGGGTCAAAGGGATGCAAGATTTATATATAGCAATTAAGGATTTTGCAGATTGGTATATGGCTAGAAAGTGAGATTTACATTGGATCGTGTCGGGACTCGCGGTATTTCTATATCATTATGGATTCTACATTCCAGTATCAGGAAAGTGAAGGAAATGGCTTTGGATTCATAGAAGGTCTTTACCGAGTGAGTATCTCGGTTGTGGTACTTTTGAGGTGCTTGAGAGGGAATACAACGGCTTATAGGCCTTAGGGCGGTGTGATTTTTTGCTAGGATCTCTTGTGGTGGTTGTAATGACCCCACCAGTCGTTTTGAGCTCTAGCACATCGTTCAGCGGTTTGAGGCCTTGAGTAGCTTCACTTCAGGTGTTATGACTTATACGTGTGGTCGAAATGGAATTTCGCAAAGATCGGAGTAGATTTAGAAAGCAAATTCTAATTTCGGAAACTTTAAGTTGGAAGAATTGACTAAGGTGTGACTTTTGAGTAAACGACCTCGAAAGCAGGATTTGAAGGTTTCAATATGTTCGTATGGTCATTTCGGACCTAGGCCTATGTTCGGGTCGAGAATCGGGGGGCTCGGGAGTATTTCGGTGCTTATTACGTAAGGTTGGAATTTTGAAGGTTTAAGAATTTCCTAAGTCTGGGGTTGGAGTGTATTTTGATGTTATCGATGTCCGTTTGGGATTCCGAGCCTGGGAATAGTTTCGTATGGTGATTTTGGTCTTAGGAGCGTGTCCAGATGCTTATTTGGAGGTCCATAGGTCATTTTGGCATCAATTGGCGAAAGTTGGAAATTGGATAATTATTTGGAAGTTTAACCGAGAGTGGACTTTTCGATATCGGGGTCAGATTCAAATTCCGAAAGTTGGAGTAGGTCTGTAAAGTCAATTATGACTTGTGTGCAAAATTTGAGGTCAATCGGACTTGATTTGATAGGTTTCGGCGTCGAATGTAAAAGGTTGAAGTTCTAAAGTTCATTAAGCAACACAAGGAAAGAGCCCGTTTGGACATAAGAAAAATTTCACTTTTTTTCAAACAAATTCACTTTTTTCCGAAATCAATGTTTGGCCATAAATTTTCAAATTTTCACTTGAAGATGGATTTTGGAATTTTTTGAAAATTTGAAAAAATCAAAAAAGCTATTTTTCAAAATTTTCACTCAGATCACTCACAAAACTTCAAAAACAACCCAAAATTATATTCATGTCCAAACACAACTCTAGTTTTCAAATACCATTTCCACTTTAAAAACTTTTTCACTTTTTTCCGGAATTTTACAATTCTTATGTCCAATAGAGTTGAATTTGAATTAGAAATAAACGTATGTACAATAGGCCAAGCCTTGACACTTTGAATTTTGGGCAAGTTATTTGAGAAATGATAAAGATTATATTCATTGTATGCTCATGTGTTGTATTGCAAACACGTGTCTCGTAATTCGGTAAACTTCCTTCCTTTTCTTGTGGAGAGGGTCGAACGCCTCGGTAATATATAGATACATCTATGGTTCGTGCCGCTCGACCCTCGACAGTGTATGCATTTTTCTGGATCGGGCCGAACGACCTCGGCATAATCGCACATTATATTGCGGTAGTCTGAACATTCACGAGATTATCTTTCTACTGATGCCCGACTTATTATATGATGTTCCTTATTTATTTGATAATGGCACTTGATAAATTTCTGAGCTATTAAGGCGAGCTATTAAGGCAGGATACAAGATTAAGAAACTTATACTTTAAAAGAAATAATTGGAAGATTATGCACCTTACAGATTTATCTTGTTATTGTCGTATGTTGTATATCTGCTTAAGTTTTATTATCTTGCTTTATTTGACCTATAGTAAGTGTCAATCTCGACCCCTCATCACTACTCCTCTGGGATTAGGCTAGATACTTACTGGATACGCGTTGATTTACGTACTCATGCTGCACTTCTGCACTAAATGTGCAGGAACTGACAGGTTCATTTGGTGATCATCCCGGCATGTAGGCGCACCTGTTGAGGAGACTTCCTGTGAGCTGCATTCCGGGCCATGCATTGCAGTCCACTGAGTCTCCATTGTACTATTTATATTATTCTGTCTTATTATATTCGGGACAGATATTGTATTAATATTGTACTCCTTAGAATTTGCTCATGCACTTGTGGGGGGGGAGGGGGGGGCTGGTTGACCGTTATTATAGATCAACTAGTTATTATCATTTTTCCCCGGTAAGTTCTATTTTATACTATTTAAGTAAAGGAGATTATGATTTCGAAAGTAACAATCGAGTAAATAAATTGACGAATTAATGGTGGCTTGCCTGACGGTGGCATTAGGAGCCATCACAACCTATAGTGGATTTTGGGTCGTGACAGCTTGGTATTAGATAGTTAGGTTCACTTAGGTCTCACCAGTCATGAGCAAGTCTAGTAGAGTCTTGCGGATCGGTATTGAGATGTTTGTACTTATCTTCGAGAGGCTACAGGGCATTTAGGAGCATTACCCTTCTTGATTTCATCATCGTGCTGTTTGATTCCATTGAGGCTTGTGCCTTTATTTCCTTCATACTTAATCTTACGCGACGCGAAGCGCTCTTTGTCAACTGGATATTTAGGAGTTGTATTGGTACTGCAGACATGGTGCAGGATGCTTTTCCCTGTGTGTTCGGGCAGGCTATTATCATCGCCTAGCGGAAGGATGTTCTTTTGTTCCAGCACAGTATCTGAATTTTCTATGGTTTCGAGACTATGCACAGATTGCGATGATGTTCATGCGTTGTTATCGCACACTATTGGTGTAATGGTAGGGTGCTCGGTTATGTGTTAGGGAAATGAATGAATCGAATGGGGGATTTCTCAGTGCATGGTTTAGAGGTTCATCATTTAATTCCAGCAAAGAAAAGGCAATCGAACTGTGGATGTTCAGATTTTTGGTTGAAGGGGTAATGAGACTGGGTATTTTCGAGCGTGGAGGAATTTTCATTGTGATGCGGTGTCGCCATCCATGTTTGAACGCATTATGGTTCGCTGGTGTTATAGTCTTCTTTGATTTTTTCCTTCAGGGAAGGGTGTTGTGAAATGGTTCCCGGGGGGCGATTATCAGAAATAACGATGTGCAGCGGTTCAGGATTGAGTTGGTATTTCTAATGTGATGGCTCTAGGAATATGATCTTCCGGGAGGCTTAGAGTTGGTAGCAATTTATTAGCTCAGATGCTACAGAGATGGATTTTGATTTGATGCAACATTTGGGTAACAAAGAATGAGGAAGGACATGTGGGAGGTGTCTTGCAGTGGTTGAAGTACTAACATGTCAAGTGTGAGGAGCGGAAGTCAAGAAGTTGCTTAAAGGAAATGGTTTGACCGAAGTGGGAGAGACATAGCAGCGTATGGATTATGTAGTAGGATAACCACGTACCTTGAGAAAGTGTAGAACGGTTTAGGAATCATGATGGAAGGCAATTTGGTCAACGTATTTTATTTGGGAATGATGGTTACTGTACGGAGAAAGATTGAATATGGCAGAAAGGAGTTTTCTTGAAATGAAGAGGGGAGTGAAGATATGATTATCATTTTAGATGCAATATGACTTGAGTTTGGATTATATTGTTGAACTCTCAGTTGATGTCAATAGGGAATGAATGGACTTGTATAGCTAATGGACGAGCATGGGCTCAAGAGGTTTACTGAATGCGTGGTAACTGCACCCAGTGCAGCGTCGTTGGAAGATGTCAGCATGGAAGTTCATAGGTGGGTTATCTCCTGTGAGCAGGATAATGGTTGTGTGATGATGATGAAGCTTCTACGAAGAATTTTACTTGCTACTCGGTAAGAGGTCGAATACGTGATTGTGGCTGATAGTTCAGAATGTTCATGGAATGCTTAACAAAAGGATTTCGAGAATTCAGCGGGTTAACGGGGCGAGATCATGGTAATTGAGAAGGACGAATCATGGCGGGCTCTACGTTATGCGACGGTAGCTTAAAGTTAAGTGGGGGAGCCCCACTGTCTATGATTGGATCGCGTGGTTGTCTGTTTGTGCGGTTTCTAGCTATCGGTGCGTTAGTGAACTATTTATGACTAAGAAAAGAAAATATCAGGAGTAATTTGAGCAAGGAACTTGATGAATGTGTTCTAAACTTCATCTTATCGATTCAGGTGCAGGTTTTAGGAAGACTTAGAGTTTATGCTTCTTGTGGATGTAAGGTGCAAGGAAAAGAATTCAGCCAGTTACTTCTTTGAGGAGGGTGTTCTATGTTATCATCGGGCATGCGTTGCAGTATTAGAGAAAAGGAAGAAGGAAGAAATAACTTTGGATTTGCGGGAGGTTTTGTAGAATGGGCATACCAGTTGGAGATGCCATTGTGCGAGTGAGGAAGGTATGAGATGATTCATGGGTATTGAGATGATGTGGTCTCGTGATTCGGGTCGCTCAAAATAAGTGTGGATTGAGTTCGTTATGTTGTATAATGAGCTATTATCATTTCTAAGACAGGTCAAGAGTAAATGTAAAGAAGTTGGGTCGGTTAGTAATGGTTGAATCAGCATGATTTTGGCAATGATCAGTTCATTCGGTGCGTGAAGTTATAAAATGTGGTTTGTGCTTGTACGTGCGGAAGAGTATTCGGACATTGGATGTATATTTTCTTCTTGATTGTTATGTGCTCATCGGGTGGCGCACCGCCACGGGTATATATTGTTTGGATCGGGTTGTACACTGCAACAATGAGATGTTGAGTACGGTTCCATATATTTGTTTCTGTGTATTTTGTTTCTCATTCACTGAGGAGAGTTCATAGCTCCTGTTTGACTTTTTTATTCGTTACTTGGGCTGCGAAGTTCCATCCCACAGTTTGCTTTTCCTTATGTATCGCAGTCAAGTTTGTAGCCTATTGACGCACTGTTGGTGTCGTACGAGATCTTGGTCAGTGTTTGAGGTGGCTTGTTGCCTGTGTAGCTTATACTGGGTGAGACGAGACTATTAGGCCTGAAATTAGTGAAATCAGATTTATATAAGGTATATGAAAGAGCAAATATCGTTAGTCAGTTAGAATGAGGAAATGGTCCTTGTTAGGAGGAAAGACTATGATTTCTTAATTCAGCAGGTGGTTATGAGTTCCTACAGATCTCCTTTGTCGTGGAAGTACCGCAAGAATTAGAACATGGCTTATATGTGTTAGCGGGTGTATTGTGGGCATCGAATTCGTGAAATTTCGGCTATTGTGGTCAGAGGATGTTGCCTTGGGAAAATGAGTTATGCGGTGCATTGTGTGATATCAGCATGGGTGCATAATCATGTGGGGATTCAGTATGTGGAGATTGATACAGTGTTCGTATGTTAGAATCAGGTCTTGTAAAGAAGTTCGGAGGTTGGAATTTGGTTCTAAGGCCTATTGACGAAATAAAAGGGAGGACCTTCAGTCCGGCTCGAGCTGAGGTGCCCAACTGGGTTGTGATGTCACGGATAGGTGCACAAGGTGTTAAACAGTAATTTTGGACAACTCTGGAGTAGTTCTTGACACGTTCGAGGACGAACGTATGTTTAAGTGAGAGAGAATATAACGACCAGACCTGCCATTTTGAGCTCTAGCTCATCGTTCAGGGGTTTGAATGCTTTAGTAGCTTCACTTTGGGTGTTATGACTTGTACGTGTGGTCACAATGGAATTTCGGGAAGTTCAGAGTAGATTTAAAAAGAAAATTATAATTTCCGAAGCTTTAAGTTAGAAGAATTGACTAAGGAGTGACTTTCAAGTAAACGACCTCGGAATCAGTATTTGAAGGTTTCAATAGGTCCGTATGATGATTTAGGACCTGGGCGTATGTTCGTGTCGAGAATCGGGTGGCTCGGGAGTATTTCAGTGCTTATTACGGAAGGTTGGCATTTTGAAGGTTTAAGAATTTCCTAAATCTGGGTTTGGAGTGGATTTTGATGTTATCGATATCCGTTTGGGATTCTGAGACTAGGAATAGTTCTGCATGGTGATTCTGTTCTTAGGAGCGTGTCCAGATGTTTATTTGGAGGTCCATAGGTCATTTCGACGTCAATTGGCGAAAGTTGGAAATTAGATATTTTGGGGAAGTTTGACCGGGAGTGGACTTTTCAATATCGTGGTCGGATTCTGATTCTGAAAGTTGGAGTAGGTCTGTAAAGTCAATTATGAATTGTGTGCAGAATTTGAGGTTAATCGGACTTGATTTGATATGTTTCGGTGTCGGTTGAAGTTCTAAAGTTCATTAAGCTTGAATTGGGGTGCGATTCGTGGTTTTAGCGTTGTTTGATGTGGTTTGAATGCTCGACTAAAATTTCTAAAATTTCATCTTGCTTCTTTTACTTCTTGAAACTTGTATTTATCTTCTAAATCTCTCATTGTCTTTCACCATAAAGGTGGATAAATATTCTTGCCTTAAGGTTCCTTATCAAGAGGCTTACACGTCTTAGTGTACACATGATCTGTTGAATACCTCATATTTATCCATCATAAGCATGATGCAAAAATTGAGTTCCTCTGACTCAACTCTTCCACAACTATATCTCTTACCAACCGTCTTTCTGGATATAGGCATCGTTGTATTACGAATAAGATAGAGTCTAGAAAATTGAGTTCTTACAACCGAGCTCTACCACACGATCTAGAGTAAGAAGAAAGAGTGACAATCCCAAATGCCCTCTAGCCTCCTGCTTATAAGTGTGGTGCACAACCCACCCATAAACAAGACTCTACTAGAAACGGCTTGTAGACTCCCTAGGACAGAACTGCTCTGATACCACTTTGTTACGACCCAAACCGATGGGCCGCGACGGGCACCCAGTACCTTACTCAACCGAGTACCCACGTAACGTATTTTTCTTATTACTTCATCATATACACGTGACATACATGCCTAATAGGCCAACATGATCATTTATAAACTCAAAACATAGGCCGACAAGGTCGTACAATCTTTCACAAATACGACATATGTCTACAAGTCGCTAAGAGTACATAAATATCAAAAAGGTCGGGACAGGGCTCCGCCATACTAATCAGTACATGTTCTAATCATACTGACCACATAAGCAACTCCGGAACAAATAGAGTGCACCAACATTTTCCGCTGAGCTGATCGCCTACCTGGAAGACTCTCGACCTGTCTATCGAGACCTGCGGGCATGAAACGCAGCATCCCCAGGCAAAAAGGACGTCAGTACAAATAATGTACCGAGTATGTAAGGAATAAAAATCAGTAAATAATAGACATGAGAGAAACATGGAGTAAAAGACTCGACATGTACGTGTGCATAGCTCTGTGAGTCATTTTATTTTTATAATATCATGCATATACGTATAAATATCATACCATACATAGGTATATGTGTTCATAGCATCATCAACCCTCTGAGGGCATCCCATCATATCATTTCAGCCACTGTGGGCAAATCATCAACGTATACTAGTTGATCAGGTGGTGGTGCGTATATAACGCCATAACTGTTTCCCATATCCCATATACATATAATATACTCGTATATAACGCCATCTAATCATGGGTCAATGTACACGTATAAATGCATGAAATGCATAAGAAATACGTTAATAAGATTTCTCGGAATGTCACAAAAATAATATGCCTGTCGGATAAATTTTATCAAATACGTATTTTTCTGAGACCCATGAACAGAAGATATAATAATAATTAAGAGATAACAATATTTTTTTCATATGGGAAAACGATTGTGCTAGTGCTATTAAGCCTTGTTTCTCAAATATTTCAATGATAAGAGAATCAATAACAGAATATAAGCGAAGCAAGACGATGCATGATGGTACATTCAACCTTTTCTCTACAGCTTTAAAGGCTTTTACAATCATGTACACTTGCATACAGTCTAGCATACTGGACTCTTTCCATTTCAGTGATAGATTGCTCAATTATGGCTTATATTTATATTTTATCTCTCTTTTCTCCTTGTGCTGTGACTAATTACTAATTCACATGGGGAATCAAGAATATAGACACCCCTAATATTTCTATAAATAGAGTCATTTATGGAAGTTGTGTATTTTCTTGTTTCGCTTGTGTCGTATAGATCATGCCAAAAAAAAAGAGGGGATAGCCTTAACATACCTGGAATAGGGAAATATTCGTGTGATATTCTTGAGAAGGATTAC
This sequence comes from Nicotiana otophora, assembly GCA_000715115.1. Lineage (NCBI taxonomy): Eukaryota > Viridiplantae > Streptophyta > Magnoliopsida > Solanales > Solanaceae > Nicotiana > Nicotiana otophora. The sequence continues at coordinate 11,109 of AWOL01S0011463.1, read as the reverse complement.
ACTGTACTCCCTTAGAATCGAAAAATCCCGTTGCTATTATAATATGGAGTGACTATCGTCCTTGGCTTTGTATTCTGTATAATTCGTTCGCCGAATGAACTTTGGTATTCCTTCAAGATAAGAGTTCTTTGCATTTGCATAACCCACTTACGAAATGGGTTCTTGATATTTATTCAAGATAAAAGTTCTTTGCATTTGGAATTTTGTATCACCCACTTTCCAAATGAATTTTGTATTAAGAAAATCACGTTACTACTATTCATAATCAAATGCTTGGATGAATTTGCTAACGCAATTTACATTGCTTATAGAGATTAGACATGTCTCCCTTGGGAACCTTTTTGAGATATCACGTTACTACCACCTAAGTAATGACTAAGCCCCAAGATTCTCTTAGTATGCCATCTTGCAATGTGACATATGAGTAACTTAATTGATCTTTATATGGCTGCCACGTTAGGGGGGTCAAATCTTATCCAATAATTATCCACTCAATCCTTTAATTAATTTGTTAATCCCCCATTAACCAATAATTACCCAATTACCCACATAATTAAGAATTATCTTAAATTATTTAAAATACTACTCGTTTTTAACACACCTTATACACCTTACTATCATGGCCATATGGTACCTTGTATGGCACTAGTCCATGAATATAGGGTATTATAGTTCGGGCCATATTTTATCCTAAATTGACAAGCTTCGACGAAACTCATTTTCTTCGATTTGCTTGCCCTCTCACCTTCACGAATTTACTTATTTCTTGTTTGAAATAGCATAATACTTATAATTCCAAAATAATCTCATTCCCGATCTTACGTCGATTAACTTACGACGAAACTTTAACGTATAAAAATGCGGAATGTAACATCATTCCCCCTTTGGAACATTCATCCTCGAATGTTGACTGATGCATTTATCGTTTTTATGACTTATGGCTTCCGAATAATTTAGTACTCTCCTTGCGATCTAGGCAACTATTCTGTGAATAATTCCAAAGGCTAGGGCATTCCTGATCCACTTAGCGGCGACACATCCTCTTCAACTCTTTATTCACTCGAAGGCCTAAACGTCATCCTTTATCCATCACAATTACACCCTCATTGTACTATCAGGGCAGCATTCCATCTCATTCAAATGCTATTAGTCTTAGACTCCCTTGAGTTTATTCAGGCTATACTAAACTTGATATAACTTAGAGAGTTCATTAGCTCTCTTGATTTCACGGGCTTAATCCCGAGAACTTACCTGTTCTTGTTACCTTCTTACTCGCCCTTTCTCATCCTTACTCCTGTCATAAAACCTTGTCGCTTTACTATACTTTAGCTTGTGACCTATACGTATGTATTTATACTATTCACAACCTTCCTTCAACTTACTTGCAGCATTGATTCCCTTATGTTATTCTGGAACATTAAGCGAGATATCACATCGTCTCTAACTCTTCTTTATTCTCTTGACTAGATCTCTCAGTACTTAGAAAACCATAGGCTGGAAGGTACGCAAGTGACGATGCTGCTATCGTTCTTGGATACTGAATCCCAATGCTTCTAGCCCTCTACCTGAAGTATGGATTATTCACAATCTTCTACACCTGAGTATCTCGTATGTTGTTCACCTTTACCTTACTTGCCTTAAAATCTTGCATCGTATCTTCTATCTCTTTCATGACCTTCCTCCCATATAGATATAAATCACGTCCATAACTTGAAGCTCTATTATAACACTTGCACCTCTGGTGTATACACAATTCGGTGGGAGCTCCATACTGATATTGTTTTATGAGGCGGATACTCTTCTAACTGTCTTTATCATAGACCATTATAGAATATGACTATTGTACTATCTCTCTTATACCTCTGATATTAAGAGTGGTCCTGTAATGTTCTCAATCACGATTTCTATAATTTTTTGGGTCCAATAATCATGATTTACTTCGTTGTTGTAGCTCTTTAGTTTCCTCTTTCTTCTGATCAGCCTTTATGTAGGCTTAAGCTATCTTACGATCTATGGCTCCCGGTATTATTAATTACTTTAGCCTTACATGGATGCTATGGAATATCCCGGATACAATCTTCTAATAATTCAATCCTTTATTTATAACCTGGGCTCAATGTTTTCTTTTAACTTATACCGAAATCTTCTACGGTTGTATGATTGTCAACATATATACTGTATGGATAATACTCCGAAACCTTAAGTGCGTTCATAACGTAACTAACTCTGGATCATTGATCGAATAATTCCTTTTGTTCCTTCTCAGCTTTCTTTAAATGTAAGCTATTACTTTTCCCGGTCTTCAGGGCCCCTTGTTGCACGCATACTTAGCTTACCTTAGTGCCCACACATATTGAAATTCCATACAACTCATATGATCTTGAATATTACTTCTGATTTTACTTCCCGTTCATTAGCCATGGTAGGTGCCACTTTCTCATGGAGTGCATACAATGTTGTAATGAGACTGTTTTTACATGACCATTTCTTCTTTAGGTCCCTGTGCTTAGGTTGAAACCTTCTTCCTTATTTCCTCAGCTAGTCTTTCATTGTAGTACTTCGGGAGGACCCTTTAACTCTTGCAAATCTGTAGACTTATTACATTGTATACTTGACGGACCTTTTGATGTTCTTCCTTTCCTATAATTATCTGCAGTTACTTACTTCCACGCCTTTGTGCTTGTAGGGTTGTTCCGCACTGATATTTTGACTGTCTTCCCAGTGGGACTCTCTTTTATTTCCGTTACACTCATACGGTACCTTTACTACCCCGACTCCTATCTGAATATTTCTCAATTATCACAATGTCATACTGCGAAACTGAAGTCCCCATGTTGGGGTTCACTCTGTTCACTTGCACAATCTGTTGATTTGTCTGTATCCTCTTGTTTAGCCATAACTAGGATCTTCCTAGATCAACTACTAACCACTCGTTGGCCCATTCTCATATCAATATTCCGCGTAATCTTTCTTGGGTTATTTTCTTTGCATTAACTTATATGTAACGACCCGGCCAGTCGTTCCGAGAGTTATAGCCCTGTTTCTCCATTCCTGCTTCTTTATGTGTTTTTCAACAGTGTTGAGTAGTATCGAGTTGGTAGGTTTGGGTCCGGAGTAGGTTTGGAGTGAAATGAATACTTAGTCTCTTAGTTAGAAAGTTAAGTTAGAAAAGTCAACCGGAAGTTGATATGAGTAAATGAATTTGGATGTGGATTTTTATGATTCGATTAGCTTCGTTGGGTGATTTTAGACTTAGGAGTGTGTCCGGAATGTAATTTGGAGGTCCGTGGTAGAATTAGGCTTGAATTGGCGAAAGTTGGAAGTTTAGAAGTTCTTAGGCTTGAATCCGAGGTTGATTTGGTGTTTTGGTATTGTTTTGGGTGTTACGAAGGTTCGACTAAGTTCGGATAGTGATATATGACTTGTTGGAATTATTGGTTGAGGCTTCGAGGGCTTCGGGTAAGTTTCGGATAGGTTTGAGTTGTGTTGTGCTAGTTTTTCTTATGTTTCGATGTTGTTTCTTCAAGCATAAATGATATCATATTAAACAAATGAGCTCCGATTTCTTTTCTAATTGAAGCATTAGATCCGTATCATAATTACAGACCCGTAGCAAAAAGAATCGTCAAATTTGGACATCGTATGAGGATTTTATGGTCATTTTACTAAGAATTAGGTTGCCGGATTTTTCAGATTAATTACGCAATTGCCATTAATGGTGTATTTAAAAATTTGCATGATTTGCAAATATTAAAACCTACATATTTCCTTCATTATAAGGTCAAATTGAGTGATTTAAAAGGATAACTCGACTAGAATTTTACAAGGAATCCATTGGAGGAATAAAAAGAGAGTTTTGAGATTATTTGCATGAGAAACGAGGCAGAATAGTTGGCAGAAAAATATATAAAACGAGGGTTTGTTCATTCAGTTATATTTTGAGTTGGGGAGCTCGGATTTGGGCGATTTTGGGGGCGATTTTCCCCATAAGGATTGGGGTAAGTGTTTTCCATTCAGTTTTGGTTATATTTCATGAATCCATCTTCGTTTTTGGGATTTGATTGATGCTTGCAAAGTGAAATTGAGGGAGTAAGGGTTTGAGTTTTGGAGAGTTTAAATGAGGATTTGAGGGAGCAAACGGAGTCCGATTTTGATGAATTTTATATGGTTAGACTCGGGATAGGACGAGGTTTATTATTCTTCTATTTCTGACTGATTTCGAGAAGTGGGCCCGGGGGGCGGGTTTTGGCCAGTTCCGGATTTTTGGCATATTTTGTAGTTTTTATTGTAGAATTCGATTCGTTAGCCTATGTTGATGGTATTAATCTGATTATGGTTAGATTTGGAGCTTTTGGAGACCGAGTCCAAAGACGAGGGCATCCCGGAGTAGGATTTTACGCTGTTAAGGTAAGTAACAGTTTTAACTCTAGCTTTGAGGGTATAAACCCGGAGAATTTGATATCGTGTGACTGTTTGGAGGTGATACCCATGCTAGGTGATGGGCGTGTGGGTGTATACCTAGAGGTATTAAGACTTGGTCCGTCCCGTGAGGCCTCATGGCCATCATCTGTGTTTACGTAGTTACTTGTTGTTGAACTTGTCTACCTTCATGTTAGAGATCATGCTTAGGCTTTATTCATGCTCACATTATTTGTACTCAGTCATAGAAATTATTGTACATGTTTACCTTTGTTTCTATTATTTGCTAATATTCTGTGATACTTGATGTGGGTTGTATTCCCTTATTTGTTGATGATGGTGAGGCTAGTGAGGTACATGATTGAGTGA
>AWOL01S0011457.1:0-20678 GCA_000715115.1 Nicotiana otophora | reverse complement strand
TTCGACGAAACATTGTTTTCTTCAATTGCTTTAGCTTCTGAACTGTCCAACCCTCTTTGTACTTGTTGTTCATGATCTTCAATATTTGTAACCTCATAGGTAACATGATTAACTTACTTTATATACTTTTAAATATTATATCATTTTTGGTCCTACATTAGTTTGCTTACGATGCATATTTACGTACGAAAATATAGGTTGTAACATCGCGCTTCTCAGTTTTGGGGCGTGACATCATACTACATTTGCTGCACATTTCTTTTGTGTGCATATGCACTTATGATTAGTGATCTTCTAAGAGTAGAGGCGTGTATGCGAGCGAGGACTTAGGTGAGATATATCTTATGTACGATCTACAGCCAGCAGAGTCTCCTTCAGAGTAATGTATTTTCTTTTCTGTCCAAATTTGTATTACGGACAGTTATTGTATTTTATTTTATTTCCTAGTAAATGCTCATGCACTTTTTACACCGGGTTGTGGGATGATTATGGGATATTCAGTATTGAAATTAGAAAACGTTATTCTTATTATTCTATAAAGTTCATCTTTTACTAGTTAAATTGAAGTAAATTTACGATTTCTAAAATATTTAAAAATGAGAATTTGATTAACTAATTGAGGTGGCTTACCTGATAGTGATGTTCGGCGCCATCACGACCTTTAATGGATTTTAGGTCGTGACAACTTGGTATCAGAGCTCTAGGTTCACTTAGGTCTCACGAGTCATGAATGAGTCTAGTAGAGTCTTGTGGATCGGTACGGAGACATATGTACTTATCTTCGAGAGGCTACAAGACTGTTAGGAGCACTTCCCTTCTTGATTCCTCATCGTGCGGTTTGATTCCTTTGAGGCTTATGCCTTTATTCTTTTCCCATTCAATCTTATGCGACGTGAAGCACTGGTCATAAATCGGGAATTGAGGAATTTTAATGGTACTACAGATGTGGTGCGGAATGTTTCTCCCTGCATAGTTGATTGGGCTATTGTCGTCGCGTTGTGGAAGGATATTCTGTCATTTCAGCTCAGTAGCTGTACTTCTGAGAGCTTTGAGGCTATGCACAGGTTGCTATGATGCTCATGAGTTGTTATCGCACAGTATTGATGTGATGGTAGGATGCTTGCCTATTTGTCGGGGCAGTGAATGACTTGAAAAGAGGTTTACTCAGTGCATGATTCAGAGATTCGGTATTTTACTTCCAATGGAGGAAAGGCAATCGGACTAAGAATGTTCAGATTTGTGTTGATGGAGTAGCGAGGCTTGGTATTTTCGAGCGTAGTAGAGTTTTCAAAGTGTGATGTGGTGTCATCATCCTTGTTGAACGCGTTAAGGTTCGCCGATGTTATGGCCTTCTTCAATTTGCCTTTGGGGCAGGGTACTGTGAAATGGTACTTGAGATGCGGTTGTCAGAGATAACGGAGTGTAGCGGTTTCGGAATCGAATTGGTACTTCTAGTATTGATGGCTCGAGAGAGATGATCTTCTAAGACGTTTAAATTAGTAGCGATCCATTGGCTCAAGTGCTACAAAGATAGATTTTTGATTTAAGGCAACAACTGGGCAGCGAAGAATGAGGAAGGACATGTGGGAGGTGTCTTGCAGTGGTTAAAATTCTAGAAGGCCAAGTGTGAGAAACAGAAGTCAAGTAATTTCTTAAAGAAGAGAGGGTTTGACCAAAGTGGGAGAGTGACAGAGTAGCATATGGGTTTTGCGGTAGGATGACTAAACACCCTGAGAAACGTTTAGAGTGGTTTGGGATTCAGGGTAGACGGTGACGGGGTCTACGTACTCAATTTGGAATATGGCTATTAGGCAGCGGGAGATTTGATGCGACAGAAATGAGTTGCTTGATATGAAGAAAGATACAAAATGACTCTGGGTTGGAATGCATTATCTCATCTTTAGTTGATGTCCATGAGGAGTGAACAAACTTGTTCAACTGGTGAATGAGCACGGGCTCAGAATGGTTACTGATTTTGTAGTAATTGTACACAGTACAGCGACGTTGGGAGATGTCGGCATGTAATTTCCATAGGTGGGTTATCTCCTGTGAGCAGGTTAGCGGTCGTGTGGTTGATGAAGCTCTATGAAGAATTCTACTGTTTATCCAGTAAGTGGTTGAATATGTGAATCTGGTTAGTGATTCATAGTGTACATGAAAGGTAAAATGGAAGGATTTCGAGGAATTTGGTGAGTTGGTTGTGCAAGATCAGTTCAACGGTGAAGATAGAATCTTGGCAGGTTCTAGAGTTATGCAATGATAGCTTCAAGCTAATTGGGAGAGTTCCACTGCCTACAGTTGGATTGTATGGTTGTCTATTTATGCGATTTATGGTTATCGGCATATTGGTGGGATATTACGAATAAGGAGGAGGGTCATCAGTGGTGATCTGGGCAAAGAATTTGAGGAATATGTGCTATAATTGGCCTTATCGATTCATGTTCAGGCTTTGGGAAGACTCAGAGTTTATGTTTCATATAGATATGATGTACAAGGAAAGTGATTCAGCGGGGTGCTTATTGAGAGAGTGTTCATGTTCTAGCATAGCCTTGGAGTTGATTATATTCGGGACCAGGTCGGAATGGGTGACTCTCAACAACGGTCCTAGTGGATTCAAAAGTTAAAGTGCAGTGCCTAAGGATTTCGAGCTTGTAGTATGGTTAAGTATCGAGCTTTTGCAGCAGATTATGAAAGGGGCTTGGAGATGGTTCATGGGATTTGGGACAACGTGGTCCTGTGAAGTAAGGTCACTCGAGATGAGTGTGGATTTAGGTTCGTGATGTAATAAATGGATCTATTATTATTATTTCTAAGGCAAGTTAAGAATAAATGGGGAAAAGATGGGTCGGCTAACAATGGTTGAATTGGCATGATTGTGGCAATGATCAGTTCCTTCAGTGCATTGAGTTATGCATGTGATTTGTGACAGTACGTGTGAGGCTTGATGGCCGCCGTAATTGATTTTATTTGGAGGAATTCAAGTATTATGGCATGTTATGTGTAGATGGATCCCGGAAGAGTTATGGTGGTTTAGACCACTACTCGAGGTTGGTATTTTTTGCGAATATGGGAATTTAGTCACGTGTTGCAATGGTTCTCTTGAAATGGGTTAAGTAGAAGATTTCTATATGATGAAGTGTTTACCCTATTTGTGGTTCGGGAGTTATGATGAAATTCTTGTACTCATACGTATTGGCGTGATTAAGTGCGTCAAGTAGCGTGGGATTCAAAAGTTAAGGATTCAGGATTTGCAGTTTGGTGCTGACAAGGATATCATGAGCTCGATTGAGCTGGAAAGGGATTTAGATGCTTAAAGTAAGATGGTATTATTTTCGGCATCACCCAAGGTCGATGTCATGTGTAAGAGGCCTTGTGTATTGAATTGTGGATTCTTGATTTGCTTTACAGCTTTAGTACGGTCGGTGGAATGAATGTGCAGACTCGTTGTCTGGTGCGGAAGGTTGTGGGAGCATGTCCCACGAGAATATTGTATAAGAGTGGCATATAGCCATTTGCCTGAGTGAATATTGAAGCCAAGTCTGAAGATTGTGGCGATATCGCTAATTCAAGAATTTATGCCTGGAGGGCACTCAGTTCATTTGGTTGTGGACTGTGGAAGTTTGTTCCGGTTATGATGGTTGTTCTTGTGTGTTATGGAAAAATGGTTATTATTTTATCCTTGAAAGGTTATTAGCCTCGTACAGTGCGATCAAAATTGACTTGAGGTCTGTGGATTGATTTAAATATGCATATGGGCTCTATATCAGGCCGGATGTGTTCATTCAGCATAACGCTCCTTATGGAGGAGTATTTGGACGTTGGATGTCGTTTCGTCGTCCGCTATTTCATGTAATACTATATTGCGTTATGTGAGTTATGAAACGGCTTGATAAATTTCTTGTGTGTTGAGGTTTCGCGTGGCGATGGTGTTATGTGAGAAGGATGGCTCTCTATATTTAGATCATATATCGCACCTTAGTTGTGCTTGCTTTTGTAGCGTATGACGCTATCGGTCTTCCTAGGGATGGTATTATGCACTTAGCGTGCTTTTGTCTGATAATCGGATATTTTGTAGTAATGAGCATTCTAGCTCAGTAAGTATTTTCTTATAGATTCTTTTTATGTGGATCGGGTGGCACACCGCCACAGGTATGTTGTTTGGATCGGGTTGCACGCCGCAACAGTGTGATGTTGAGTACAGTCCCCTATATTCTATTTTGTGTGTATTTTTGTCCCATTTTCTGAGGAAGGTTCATGACACCTTTCCGGTTGTCTAATTAGTTACGTGGGTTGAGCAATCCTTTCTAGAATTCATTTTCCTTAGGTATCACGTTCGGGTTTGTAGCTTATTGGCACAACGTGGCATCGTATGAGACTTTTGGCATCGTCTGCGGTGGCTTATTGCCCGAATAACTTATACTGGGTGGGACGAGATTATTGGATCCAGGATTAGTGCGATCGAATTATGTAAAGTATAGTAAAGAGCAAATACCATTATTTGGTTGTAATGGGGTGATTATTCTAGTCAGGAGGAGAGACTCAATGATTTGTTGACTCGACAGTCGGTTATGAATTTCTACACGTCTCTTCCATCGTGGCGGTATTGCAAGAGTTGGAACCAGACTTATATATGTCATGAGGTGCATGGTGAGCATCATATTCGGGGAATGTCGGCTATTATGATCAGAGAATATTATTATGGTCATGTGAATGTTGCAGTGCATGGTGTGCATTCAGCATAGATATGCAGGCATGTTCTGGAACATCGTGTGGTGATTGATACAGTGTTCGTATGTTGGAAGCAGGCCTGGCAGAGAATTCCAGATGTTGGAACTGGGCTCTAAGGCTTATTTGCCTAAATAAAAGAGAATATCTTCATATTTGATCATGCTAATGTGCTCAACTGAGTTGTGGTAGCACGGGTAGGTGCACGAGGTGTTAAACAGTGATTTTGGACAACTCCAGCATAGTTCTTAGCATGTTCGAGGACGAACGTATGTTTAAGTGGGAGAGAATGTAACGACCCGACCAGTCGTTTTGAGCCCTAGTGCGTCGTTCAGCAGTTTGAGGCCATGATCAGCTTCACTTCAGGTATTATGACTTGTGCGCATTGTTGGAATTGAAATTTTGGAAATTCAGCATTGATTTGGAAAGAAGATTCTTATTTCGGAAGCTTCAAGTTGGAAGTATTGGCCAAGGTTAGAATTTTGAGTAAACGATCTCGGAATTGGGATTTGAAGGTTCCAACAGGATCGTATGATGATTTCGGACTTGGGAGTATGTACGGATCTGGTTTTGGATGACCCAGGAGTGTTTCGACGCCTATTGTGGAAGTTGGCATTTTGGAAGAATTTCATAATTTTGAGTCGAAGTGCATTTCTATGTTATCAATGTCCGTTTGGGATTCCGAGTCTAGGCATAGCTCCGTATGGTGATTCTGGAATTGGGAGCGCATCCGGAAGTGGATTCGGAGGTCCGTAGGTCATTTTGGAGTCATTTGGCTGAAGCTAGAAATTTGAAGGTTTTTGAGAAGTTCGACCGGAAGTGGACTTTTGGATATCGGGGTTGGAATCCAATTTCGGAAGTTGGAGTAGGTCCGTAATGTTAAATATGACTTGAGTACAAAAGTTGAGGTCAATCGGACGTGATTTGATAGGTTTCGGCATTGAATGTTGAAGTTTGAAGTCTTAGAGTTATTAAGATTTGGAATGGGGTGCGATTCATGAATTCGACATTGTTTGATGTGATTTGAAGGCTCGACTAAGTTCGTAATGTATTTTGGGATGTGTTGGTATAATTGGTTAAGGTCCCGGGGGCCTCGGGTGTGTTTCGGGGCGGTTTCGGATCATTTTGGGCTATTTTGGAACTGTTGTCTGCTGGTGTCTGGTTTCCTTCTACACATTCGCGAAGGTATTCCCGCGTTCGCGTAGAGGAAGTTGAGGGCTGCTGGAATGTACCCTTCGCGTTAGCGAAGGAGGCACTGCGTTCGCAAAGGATTACTGGTGATGCAAGTGTGGTTGTTCTTCGCGTTCGTGTAAAATGAATCGTGTTCGCGATGGTTTGGCTCGTTGTGCTTCGCGTTCGCGGGAGGAACTTCGCGTTCGCGTAAGAGAAATTTTGGGGCAGTAGCTTGTGTGCTTCCCGAACGCGAGGAAGATTCTGCGTTCGCGAAGAAGAAGGGCAGCACCTGGGCAGATTGTTTTAAAACGGGGGTTGAGTTCATTTCACCCATATTTCACCCGGCTTGGGGCAATATTTGGAGCTTTTGAAGAGGGTATTTCATCATCAAGCATGAGGTAAGTGATTTCTACTAGTTGTGAGTTACATACAAGGATTATATACGGATTTAGACATGGAAATTTGTAGAAATTTGGGATTTTGAAGAAAAACCTAGAATTTGTGATTTTTGGATTTTGACCACGAAATTGGACATGAAATTTGGAATGAATCATATATTTGAGTTCGCGAGGTTATGGGTAATGGTGATCTTCAACAATTTTTGGGATTCGAGCATGTGGGCCCGAAGGTGATTTTACCAATTTTTCGAGCAGAATTGGAAATGGTAGTAAATTGATTAATTATGAATATTAGAGTATATTTTGATTGGGTTGCAAGATATTTGACTAGTTTGGGAGCGACGGGCATCAGTTTGAATTGTCAGAGCGGCTTTGGAGCCGGTTATGGAACTTTGAAGCGAGGTAAGTCTCCTTTCTAACCTTGTAAAAGGAAATTAATCACATAGGTGAACTAAATTATTATGTGCTTCTATTTGTGGGGCCTATGTATGCACGAGGTGACGAGAGTCCGTACGTAGCTACTAGTTATGCCTATGTCCAGTAATTTTAGGCTTACATCATGCCTTGTCGATATAGTTATTGATTTATGTTTATTGTCTGCCTTGAGAAAGAGCAAGATCGAGTTTGCTTATTAAATGTTTTGAAAGGAGTTGAAAGTGAGGAAATATTGTGATCTTAAAAGTTTTCATTTGAATTTCGTATTTTGAAAAGAATGGAAGAATGCTATAATAACTTAGGAAATCTATGTGTAACCGCGTCGCACGTATGTTTCGCGAGCGGGGTAATTTCTTAAAAAAGTTTCAAGTTGAATTTCCATTATTTTAAAAAGAATCAAGAAAGAGATATGGTTCAAAGGTTAAACTTATATTTGGCCGCGTCGCAGGTATGATTCGCGAGCGGGGTATTTCTTTAAATTTATATTTGACCGCATCGCATGTATGATTCGCGAGTGGGGAAATTTACAGATGCATCTATGGTTCGCGCCATTCGACCCTCGGCTGTGCACAATTTACATTTATGTTGGATCGGTTCGAACGTCCTCGGTGGTATTTGTGTGTGATAACGGGCTGGAAGTCCCTTTTTTATAATTGGTATAAATTCATTGTTTGTGTGATTATGTGTTTTAAAAGAAGGAAGTGGTTTAACCTGTTAAATATGGTGAAGATCTGTTCTGTCATTTCTTATTCTGAGTCATATTTTTGTACAACATGAATAATTGAAAGGTCATATTATCATATTGTTGACTTTAGTAAGTGTCGAAACTGACCTCTTGTCACTACTCCTTCAGAGTATTGTATTTTCTTTTCTGTCCAAATTTGTATTCCACACAATTATTGTATTTTATTTTATTTCCTAGTAAACTTGTGACACCGAGTTCTGGGATATTCAGTCTTGAAATTGGAAAACGTTATTTTTATCATTTTGTAAAGTTCATCTTTTACTAGTTAAATTGAAGTAAATTTATGATTTCTAAAATATTTAAAAATGAGAATTTGATTAACTAATTGGGGTGGCTTGCCTGATAGTGGTGTCCGGCACCAACAAGACCTTTAACGGATTTTGGGTCGTGACATTTGGTCTACGCGTTCGCGAGGGTGAGGTCGCGTTCGCGAAGAGAAGGTTCAGTAAAGGTTCGCGTTCGCGAGTGGTAGATCGCGTTTGCGTAGAAGGGATTGCTGGTCAGAGGCAGTTGTTCTTCGCGAACGCGAGGGTACTTCCGCGTTCGCGAAGAAGGAAATCTAGGCAGCAGTGTTAAATTCCAAAATCGAGGTTTTGAACCCATTTTTCATATTTTGAGCTAGAGACCATGGATTTAGGCGATAGTTGAAGGGATTTTCATCGAGTAGATTGGGATAAGTGTTTCTTACTTGATTATGATTAAATTCCATGATTATATCTTGATTTTTATAATCCAAATTATGATTTATGGTGAAATATTGTGGGAAAAGTGGAAGAGTTCCTAAGATGGAATTTTGAGGTTTTGAAGGGGAGTTTGTTGTCGGATGTGAGTAAAATTGGTAGGGTTAGACTCGTGAGTGAATGGGCTTTTGGGTTTTGTGACTTTTGTCGGATTCCGAGACGTGGGCTCGAGGGGGGCGGGTTTGAGCCAATTTCGAGTTTTGAGTCTAATTTAGTAGTTATCTAGTGGAATTGATTCCTTTAGCATATATTAACAGTATTGTACTTCTTGTGGCTAGATTCGGGACGCTCGGAGGCCGATTCGAGAGGCAAGGGCATTGCGGAGTATAGATTTGCTCGGATTGAGGTAAGTAATGGTTGTAAATCGAGTCCCGAGGGTATAAAACCCTGGATTTGTGTGTCCTGTAACTATTTGGAGGTGAAGCACATGCTAGGTAACGTGCGTGTGGGCGTGCACTATTCGGGATTGTGACTTGGCCCGTCCCGTAGTAAGTGTAAAGTTTAACAACCTGTTGTAGCTATATGTTCCTTATGTGTTTTAGAAAGATTTACTGTAAATCATGCTAGATACCATGTCTAGGCCTTATGCCAGTATTGTTTGGACCCTTAGAGGTCATTTCTTGCTGTACTCTCACTGATTTAGTTGATATCCCGCACTCAATCATGTTCATGCATTCTTACATCATAGCTCAGTCTTTGTTATTCTATTTGTTGCATCATGTTAATGTTGTTTGGGCTGATTTCTTTGATTTCTGAGAGCCCGAGAGACTGGAGAGGTTTATGACTGAGTGAGGCCGAGGGCCTGTTTGTGAGGTATTGTACCTCAACACTTGAGTTGTCCGTGCAGATTCCGATATGATATTATAGCACGTGAGTTGTCCGTGCACCACGTGAGTTGTCCGTGCAAATTATAGCGTTTGGGCTGTAGGAGCTCCTCCGGAGTCTGAACACCCCCAGTGAGCGCAAGTACCTACTGAGTGCGAGTGCCGAGTGCTGAGCAATTGTAAGGCATGAGTGATTGTGAGGTTGGAGTGATTGGGAGGACTGAGTGATGTTAGCCCGAGGGGCAATATATAATTTCATCATCCATGCTCATAATTGCTTTGAGTCCTTGTTTGAGAACTGTTGAAAGATATTTCTAGTTGATTTACTTGAACTTGATTTAAATAAGCTGATTTGACTTAAACTCTGGTTACAAAGCATGTCGCACTTTACTAATTTTTTGTGATATGAACGGTACTTGCATTTAGCTCGTCACGACTTCTCAGCCTTTATATATTTCTGTTACTTACTGAGTTGATGTACTCACGTTACACTTTGCACCTTGTGTGCAGATCTAGGCATTTTTGGTCATGATAGCGGCTGCTGATATTCCTGTAGATGATCATTGGAGTTAGCAAGGTGGTTGCCCGGCGATCGCATCCCTGTTTTCTCCTTCTTTATCTCCCCCTTAGTTGTATTTTGGATTTTCCCCAGACTATGTTAGTGTTATTATTGTCGGACCAGCTTTTAGTAGTTGCTTATGACTCAGTGACACCCCGATGTTTGGGGATTTTCATTCCGTATTTCTATTTTTGAGTTCAACCCTTGTTTCTTTTATGAAATTTTGCTATACAAGATGCCTTTTGGCATATCTGTGAATGAATTGTTATAGTATTGTTGGAGTCGGCTAGCCTAGTATCATCGATAGGTGCCATCATGACAGGGGTTGAGTTTAGTCATGAGCGGGTTTAGTAGAGTCTTGCGGATCGGTAAAGAGACCTCTGTACTTATCTTCGAGAGGCTGCAGAACCTTTAGGAAATCTCACATTCTTGAATTCTTGTCATGCGAATATGTTGATTCTGGTAACTAACATTTTGTTGTTTCATTGTCTCACAAATGGTGAGGACTCGCACTACCGGATGGAAGGACCAGCCACCAGTACCACCAGCCAGGGCCGCAAGAGGCCGAGGCCGTGGTAGGGGTAGAGGTGCAGCCCGCATAGCAGCCGGGGCAGTACCTACAGACCCACCATTTGCCCCAGATCAGGATCAGATTCCAGTTGTTGATGTACCAGCTCAGGCATCAACTGTGCCTATTGTGATTCTAGGCCTACAGCCTGCACCAGCCTTGCTCAGGCGGTCTATATCTCGACGACCGCAGCCACTTCTTACGCCGGGGGAGGCGCTCAGACTCCCGCCGCTCGCACACCCGAGCAAGTTTGAATTGGAGGATTAGTTGTGATTTTAGCGTTGTTTGATGTGGTTTAAAGGCTCGACTAAATTCGTATGGTCTTTTAGGACTTGTTGGTATGTTTGGTTGAGGTCCCGGGGGGCTTCGGATGAGTTTCGGATGGTTATCAGATCATTTTTGAACTTAAAAGATTTTTTTGGTACTGGTTCTGCTGTAATCGCACTTGGGTAAGGCTGCCCGTAGAAGCGGATTTGGTCAGCCTGAGATGGGATCGCAGGTACGAGGTTAGTTCCGCATCTGCGATGCTCGTGGTTGCGAGAGAGGAATCGTAGATGCGAAGTTAGACCGCAGAAGCGCAAAGGATTTCCGCAGGCGCGCACGCGCAGGTGCAACGCTGTATCGCAGGTGCGGAGGCAGGGGGTAAGTGATTTGCATAAATGCGCACATTTTCTGCACAAGCACACCCACAGGTGCGAGCCCAGGTTCCGCAGGTGCGGAAATACCTGGGCAGTGCTTAACACCGAAGGTCTTCGCGATTTTTGTCATTTTGGACTTTGCAAACTCGGTTTAGGGCGATTTGTGAGAGCCTTTTCGAGAGATTTCTTGAGATAAGTCCCTTGTGCTTATTTTGATCAATAATCTTGCTTCCCCATTTACTCTTCCACCTAGTTAGTGTGTATTTAAGGTGGAATTTGGGAGTTTGAGACTAGGGAATTGGAAAGTTTGAATTGCCGATTTGAAGGACCATTTGATGTCGGATTTTAGTAAATTTGATATTGTTAGACTCGTGAGTAAATGGGCTTTCGGATTTTGTTACTTTTACCCAATTTCAAGACGTGGACCCGGGTCGACTTTTTAGGGCATCCATTGGCGCTTATCCAGAAAACCATGAGTATCCTCTGACTCAATACCGCTAAACTGTGGAGGTCGAAGCCTCTAAAATCTTTCAAGTCTCCTCTGCTCATCATCTGCCATAACAGGAACTACCGGGGCCTGAGCAGCTGCAACCGGCTAGGCTGGTAGTGCCCCCGGTATCTGAACTCCCTGTACTACCTGGTCTGGAGTACGGGCAACGGGGGTATGAGTACCACCCCCGGCCTGAGAAGCGGCAGGTGCAGCCTGAGCCGAAACCACCTGAGCAAGACAAGTGCAAGCTGCCAATATCTGGGACAAAGTCTCTTGAAGTCCTGGAATCTCAATGGGTACAGCTGGTGCCTGAGCTAATCCTGTCGGCTCAGCTATATCCGGAATCTGCTCCTGAGATGGAGCTACTGGTGGTACTACAGGTGCTGGTCCAACTGTGGTACGAGCTACACCTCGACCTCTGCCTCAGCCCTGGCCTCTACCACGGCCTCGGCCTTTCGCGGCCCTAACTGGTGGCACTGGTGGCTGATCGTCCGATCTGGTAGCACGTGTCCTCACCATCTGTGAGAGAATAGAATAGCAGACATTTAGTTTGTAGAATCAACAAATTCGCATGACAGAATACAAGAAAGTGAAATTTTCCTAAGGGTTCCGCAGCCTCTCAAAGATAAGTACAGATGTGTCCATACCGATCCACAAGACTCTACTAAACATGCTCATGACTCGTGAGACCTATGTAACCTAGGCTCTGATACCAACTTGT
The DNA here is from genome assembly GCA_000715115.1 of Nicotiana otophora. Taxonomy (NCBI): domain Eukaryota; kingdom Viridiplantae; phylum Streptophyta; class Magnoliopsida; order Solanales; family Solanaceae; genus Nicotiana; species Nicotiana otophora. The sequence continues at coordinate 8,662 of AWOL01S0011457.1, read as the reverse complement.
CACGATCCAAAATCCCAACATGTCGTGATGGCGCCTATCTCGATACTAGGCAAGCCGAAAATCTCGATAAACCATAATTTCTATTAAGTTTAAAAATAAAAACATTTAATACAATACAAAATCCCATAAATACTGACACGAACACTCCCAAAATCTGGTGTCACTGAGTACATGAGCATATAATATTCATACAAGTTTGGAAAATACGGTCTATAATAGTCTGAGACCAAATACAGTAAACAAGGAGATAGAGAAGGAGAGACAAGGTCTGCGAAACACGACAACTACCTCAAAATCTCCTGAAAATTGGCTGTAAGGAAGAATCCACACCCGCTATGTCCGGGAATACCTGGATCTGCACACGAAGTGTCGGGTGTAGTACGAGTACAACCAACTCAGTAAGTAACAATATTAAATAAAGAACTGAAGATAGTGACGAGCTACACAACTACAGTTCATATTCAGTAGTTCCAGCAAAGAATAGGCATGCTTTCAAATTTGGCAGTTTAATGTCAAATCAATTTTTTATATATATTTTATTTTATTGTAATCTGTATATAACATCTTTTAGAGATTTCACAACAATGATAGATAGAAACTAGGTGCAACAACAAACGGAAATCAAGTACAACCTCTCAGGACAACAATCACTCATTGGGCTCCCAGCCCTCATCACTCATTGGGTTTCCAGCCCTCATCACTCACACTCAATGGGTACCCGCGCTCACTGGGGCTGTACAGACTTCGGAGGGGCTTCTACAGCAATCCGCACGGCTAAATCATGTGTTGCACGGCCAAGTCATGTACTATAGTATAATATAAGGATCCACACAGCCAACTCACGTTCTGCACGGCCAACTCACGTGCTATAGTATAATATAAGGATCTGCACAGCCAACTCACGTGCTACACGGATAACTCACATGCTATGGCATCAATATCTCACAAGCAGGCCCTCGGCCTCACTCAGTCATAAATCTCTCCAGTCTCTCGGGCTCTCTATAATCATGAACTCAACCCAACCAACAATGATATGATGTATCAATAATAATAACAGAGACTAAGATACAATGTGCAAGTAAAAGCTTAGATTGAGTACATATAACATTTAGCAGGCAATTCGACAAGTACGCAACCTCTGTGGGTCCCTACAGTACTATCACATAGCCTAAGCATGATTTGTAACATGATTTACAATCAAATTTTATCAACACATGGAGAGCATATAGCTAACAACAAATTATTTAACTTTACAGCTTTCCCGGGATGGACCAAGTCACAATACCCTCGGTACACGCCCACACGTCCGCCACCTAGCATGTGCGTCACCTCCAAAATAATCACATGATACCAAAATACGGGGTTTCATACCCTCAGGACAAGATTTAAAACTGTTACTTACCTCAAGCCGTGAAATTCTTTACTCTGCTATGCCCTTGCCTCGTGAATTGGTCTCCAAATGCCTCGAATCTAGCCATAAATAATTCGTTTTAGTCAATAATATTCATTGGAATTAATTCCATAAGAAAATAATAATTTTTCCATAAAAATCTAAAAATTAGCTCAAACATTGCTCGTGGGACCCAAATCTTGGAACTCGACAAACGTTACAAATATTCGGAAGCCCATGCAACCACGAGTCTAACAATACCAATTTTACCAAAATCTGACCCCAACTCGACCCTCAAATCTTCAATTTAAACCAAGAGGGTTCTCCAACGTTTCCAACTTAATTCACCAATTAAATGATAAAAACAACCATGGATTCGTGTAATTTAACCAATATTAAGTTAAGAACACTTACCCCGTTGTTTTCCTTGAATAACTCCAGAACATCGCCTCTTTCCCAGCTCAAATCCGTCCCATTTTCAGAACTTAAACTCTCTGCCTAGACATTTGCTCTACGCGATCGCGAACATTCCCACATGATCGCGAAGAACAATTTTCCATTGCCCAGATTTTACTCTACGCGATCGCAGACTTTCCCACGCGATCGCGAAGCACAACATCACAGGCCTACGCGATCGCGGACTCGTCCACGCGATCGCGAAGCACAAAATGCGTGACTTCTATTTCCGCTCCACTTACTCTACGCGATTGCCACCTTCTTCACGTGTTCGCGAGTCACAAAAATCCCAAAGCTACGCGATCGCGAAGTACAAACTTCCACTGCCTCACATTAACCCTACGCGACCATAGATATTCCCATGTGATCGCGTAGAACAAAAAAACCCCACTGACCAACTAAGCCTACACGATCGCAGATGCATTTACGCGATCGCGTAGAAGGAAAACATCATCAGATATCAGAAACTTTCAGCAGCTGTTCAAATCTAAATTTTTGATCTGTTAACCATCCAAAACTCAGCCGAGCCCCTCGGGACCTCAACTAAATATACCAAGAAGTCCTAATGCATCATACGGACTTAGTCGAACCCTCAAATCACCTGAAACAATGCTAAAACCATGAAATACACCTCAACTCAAGCCTAATGAACTTTGAAATTTTTAATTTCTACAAACGACTCCAGAATCTATCAAATCACGTTCGATTTACCTCAAATTTTGCGCACAAGTCATAAATGACATAACGGTGGTACTCAAATTTTCAGAATCAAATTTCGACCCCAATATCAAAAAGTCAACCCCCGGTCAAACTTCCCAAAAATTCAACTTTCGGCATTTCAAGCCTAATTCCACTATGAACCTTCAAATAATATTCCGGACACGCTCCTAAGCCCAAAATCACTATATGAAGCTATTGGAATCATCAAAATTCAAATCTGATCCACTTTTCTAATTAAATTTTCAATTTTGAGACTAAGTGTCTCATTTCACTCTGAATTCCTTCTGAACCCGAACCCACTAATCCGGTAAGTCATAAAACAACTATAAAGCATAAATTGAGCAGTAAATGGGGGAACGGGGTTATAATACTCAAAATTATTGGTCGGGTCGTTACAATGTGTAAAAGAAAGATCATCGATTTGGTAACCTCAGAATAATTCTTAGCATGTTTGAGGATGAATGTTTGTTTAAGAGGTAGAGAATGTAATGACTCGGCCTGTCGTTTTGAGAATTTAAGTCTTGTTCGGCAGCATAAGGCCCTGAGCAGCTTAGTATTATGTGTATTGACTTGCGTACGTGGTTGAATTCAGTTACCGGATGATTCGGAGTGATTTGGGACACTTAGTCCCTAAAACGGAAGCTTAAGTCTTAGGATTTTGACCGTAGTCAGAACTGTGTGAAAACGACTCCGGAATAAAGTTTGTTGGTTCCGTTAGCCCTGTTGGGTTATTTTGGACTTAGGAGCGTGTCCGGACTATGAATTTGAGGTCTGTAGCTGATTTAGGCTTGAAATGCCAAAAGTCAAATTTTTGGATATTTGGACCGGAAGTGGACTTTTTGATATCGAGGTCGGAATGTGATTCTGAGAGTTGGAAAAACTCTGTTATGTTATTTGGGACTTGCTTGAAAATTTTGACGTCATTCCGGGTTGGTTTGATAGGTTCCGGCACAGGTTTTCGAAGTTGAAAGATTTGAACGTTCTTAAGTTTTATTCATGGTGCGATTCATATTTAGGCATTGTTCGATGTGACTTGAGACCTCGAATGAGTCCGTGTTAGGTTATGGAACTTGTTTGTGTGTTTAGACGGGGTTATCGGGGGCCTCGGGTGTGTTTCGGATGAGCCTCGGGCCAATTTCTTCTATTTTGGGATTGTTGGTTTCTGGTATCTGGTGCTCTCTTTCGCGATCGTGTAGCTCCAGTCGCGATCGCGTAGTGTTCTGTTGATCTGCCCCATTTTTTCTTCATCGCGTTCGCATAATACCTCACGCGATCACGAAGGTCTGCTTTCTTCTACTTCGCGTTCGCATCTGTTCCCTCGCATCCGCGTAGTAGAAATTAGGAGCTGGGGGTTTTTGACTATTTCTTCTTCGTGTTCGCATCATTTGCCCTGCGTTCGTGTAAGCTCCTGCCCATTGTTCATTGCTTTCGCGTCCCTTCACTCGCGATCGCGAAGGGTCTTTCTTGGCAGACTCGATTCTCTTCTCCGCGATCGTGACCCAATCTCTGTGATCGCGATGCATAGTCATCTGGGAAGAATATAAGTTTTCCAAATCGAGGGCTAGGCCGTGTTCACCATATTTTGCTTTGTAGAGCTCGGTTTTGAGCGATTCTTGGTGGGTTTTTCAAGCAATTCGATTGGGTAAGTGTTCTTCACCTAGTATTTAATATATTCCATGATTTATCTTCATTTTTATCATTTAATTTGTGTTTTGAGTTGAAGAAAATGGTGGTTTGTGAAGAAGATTTTCAAAATGAATAATCACGATTTGAGGGATGAAATGGTATCGGAATTCGATGATTTTAGTATGGTTGAACTCGTGAGTGAAGGGGTGTTCGTATTTGGTAAATTTCGCTGGATTCCGAGATGTGGGCCCCACGGGCAAATTTTTGAGTTAATTTCGGATTATTATTGAAAAATATAGTATTTTCTTATTGAATTGATTCTATAATTTTTGTTGGCTGTATCGAATTAATTATGACTAGATTCGAGTCGATCAGATTGGAAACAAATCGAGGAAAAGGCATACTACTTGATTATATTAGAGCAAGTCGAGGTAAAGTATCTTGCTTAACCTCAAGTTGGGGAATTACCCCTTAGGCATCGAGTTTTATGTGCCATTTGTGAAATGTGAAAAGCTGTGTACGTGAGGTGACGAGTACGTACTCGGCTTATATATGCAAATTTTATTGAGTTAAAGTCTTGGACAAATTATGATATGAATTGATTTTGTTATGTTGCCGTGATAATTTCCCGTGTAAATTGTTATGTTGTGTGAGTTATTATTTTAAGGAGATAAGGGTGGAATTTTACCGTTGATATTATATGGGTATAAGGATGGCATTTCACTGTTATTGTATTTGTTGGAATATTGTCTGGGCGGAGAGATAAGGGCGGTTATAGGAGCGATAAGGGTTGCTATAGGAGCAACTAGGGTGGCTCTTGATATTGTCAGGGCGGAGGAATAAGGGTGGCTATAGTAGAGGTAAGGGTGGCTATTGTCAGATACAATATGTTATGATGTGGAGTTGTGGTGTTGGTGATTTTCATGTGATATTGTGATTTTCTTGTGTTTATTGTTATACCTTGTGCAATTTGTCTTCTTGTTGGTAAATTGATAACAATCTGATTTATGTTGAAATTGAGATCGTGTGGCTATTGCCAGGCGGATTATATAATGAAATGTGGGCACGAGGTGCCGTGAGTAAATAATGAGGATATTGGCACGTGAATTGTCCGTACAGTTGTGATATGAAATGTGGGCACGAGATGCTGTGATTAAATGATAATGATATTTGGCACGTGAATTGTCCGTGCAGTTGTGATATAAAACGAGGGCACGAGGTGTCGGGGAAATATGATGATTTAATTATGGGCACGAGGTGCCGTGGAAATATGAAAAATGGGCTGAGACCCGTGTTTACGAAAAATATGAAAATGAGCTGAGACCCGTATTTTTATGATTATGAAACGAGGTGTCACATGGTGAATTTTTAATTGAAAGAATTATGTTCAAAATATTTATTTGGAAGGATTTTTATTTAGAAAGTATTATATGAAAGAATTATATTTGAAAGATATTTATTTGAAAGAATTATATTTGAAAGGTAATTATTTGAGAAAATTATATTTGAAAAAGAGTTAATTGAAAGAATTATATGTGAAAGACATTTATTTAACAGACTTTATTTAATTGGGTGTAATTATATTTATTAATTGTTGAGCAATATTAATGGTATTATTGTTGTCTGTTGTGCATATCACTGATTGTTTTATGTTGCCCTTATTGTTATTCGTTTTCTATTATTTTGTATATTATATTGCACAGGTTATTAGACTAGTGAGTGTCTTGACTGTATCTCGTCTCTACTCCACTGAGGTTAGTCTTGATACTTACTGGGTACCGACTGTGGTGTACTCATACTACACTTCTGCACTTTTTTGTGCAGAGCCAGGTATTGGAGATATCGGACTCGGATAGAGTTAGAGTGGGATCACAAGGATTCAAGGTAGAGCTGTTTGGTCATCGAAGTCCCTTGAAGTCTTTCCATTTTATTGTACTGTTATTTATTATTCAAACAGTATTGAGTATTCGATCCTTGAGATCATTTTATTTATTCAGTTTGTAACGACCTGACCGGTCGTTTTGAGTCCTTGCGCGTCGTTCAGTAGTTTGAGGCCATGATAAGCTTCACTTCAGGTATTATTACTTGTACGCATGGCCGGAATGGAAATTTCATAAATTCAGAGTGGATTTGGAAAGAATATTCTCATTTCGGAAGATTCAAGATGGAAGAATTGACCAAGGTTGGATTTTTGAGTAAATGATCTCGGAATTGGGATTTGAAGGTTCCAACAGGTTTGTATGATGATTTCAGACTTGGGCGTATGTCCGGATCGGGTTTTGGATGACTCGGGAGCGTTTAGGCGCCTATTGTGGAAGTTGGCATTTTGGAAGAATTTCATAAATTTGAGTTGAAGTGCATTTCAATGTTATCAATGTCTGTTTTGGATTTCGAATTTGGGAATAGCTCCGTATGGTGATTCTGGAATTGGGAGCACGTCCGGGAGTGGATTCGGAGGTCCGTAAGTCATTTTGGAGTCATTTGGCTAAAGCTAGAAATTTGAAAGTTTTTGAGAAGTTTGACCGGAAGTGGACTTTTTGATATCGGGGTCGGAATCCGATTCTGGAAGTTGGAGTAGGTCCATAATGTCAAATATGACTTGTGTGCAAAATATGAGGTCAATCGGACGTGATTTGATAGGTTTCGACATCAAATGTTGATGCTTGAAGTTTTAAAGTTATTAAGATTTGGAATGGGGTGCGATTCATGAATTAGACATTGTTTGATGTGATTTGAAGGCTCGACTAAGTTCTTAATGTATTTTGGGACGTGTTGGTATAATAGGTTAAAGTTCCGGGGGCCTCGGGTTTGTTTCGGATCATTTCGGATTGTTTTGGAACTGCTGCCTACTGGTGTCTGGTTTCCTTCTACGCGTTCGCGAAGGTATTCCCGCGATCACGTAGAGCAAGTTGAGGGCTGCTGGAATTTACCCTTCACGTTCGCAAAGGAGGCACCGCGTTCGCGAAGGGTTATTGGTGAGGCAAGTGTGGTTGTTCTTTGTGTTCGCGTAAAATGGATCGCGTTCATGATGGTTTGGCCCGGTGTGCTTCGCGTTCGTGGGAGTAGCCTCGCATTCGCGTAAAAGAAATTTTGGGGCAGTGGCTTGTGTGCTTCGGGCGTTAAGTTCATTTCACCCATTTTTCACACGGCTTGGGGCGATCTTTGGAGCTTTTGAAGAGGGAATTTCATCATCAAGCATGAGGTAAGTGATTTCTACTAGTTGTGAGTTACATACAAGGAGTATATACGGATTTAGACATGCAAATTTGTAGAAATTTAGGATTTTAAAGAAAAAACTAGAATTTGTTATTTTTGGATTTTGACTACGAAATTGGACATGGAATTTGGAATGAATCATATATTTGAGTTCGCGAAGTTATGGGTAAGGGTTATCTTCGAATATTTTCGGAATTCGGGCACGTGGGCCCGAGGGTGATTTTACCGATTTTCGAGCAGAGTTGGAAATGGTAGTAAATTGATTAATTATGAATATTAGAATATATTTTGATTGGGTTACTGTTACACCCTATATTTTTTTTTGTACGTAAAACTGCGTTGTGAGCAAACTAGTGTAGGACCCAAAAAAAAATGAGATCATCTTTGAAAATATATAAAGCAATTTAATCATGTTACCTCGGAAGTTACAAATATTGAATATCATGAACAACAAGTACAAAGAGGGTTGAAAGGTTTAGAAGCTAAAGGAATTGAAGAAAATAATATTTCGTCGAAAGCCGACAAATTGGGAATGTTATAGCATGTACTTTTGGGATGAGACCAGGGTGTTTTACATGATAAGGAGGTTATGTTACGAGTTATGTTATTCGTATGATAGTCGTATGTTATGTTTTGAAGTCAAGCGAGTGGTGGAACAAAAGTCGATGAAAGTCATCACAAGTTACGTTCATATATTTTACTGAAACTTTGGGTCAAATGTAACTTCGATTTTCTCCCAATATACTTAGGGTTATGGAGTGTTCCACGCATCAATTAAAGATATATGAGTCTAATTTCCAACGTATTAAACCGTTTGTCAATACGATATCTGAGTAGAGAGATATGGGCATTTTTGCAAGACTGCGCAGACTGTCACCTACTTGCTTAAACGAGAATCCAAAACTGGGCCTGTTCGGGTCGTCCAAAAATTGGCCAGTTCGGGTCGTTCAAAGAGGCCCTTTTAAAGTCCTATCCCCTTCATATATTAGTTTGATAATAGGGAAAAATAATCAGACTCATTCTCTACAAAACTCCTCCCAAATATTTCCCCCAAACCCCAATTGATTTTCTCCCCCTTTCAAGTTCTAATCGGAGGTAAAGCCTAGAGTTTGAAAAATCAAGATAGGATTCGAGTTATCCAACAAATAAGGTAAGTTTACTGCTCTATTTAATTCCTTTTTTCTGTTGTATATGTATAGTAAGTCGTTCTATATTTGTAAGAACTCACGGGACGGTGATTGGAAGCCGTGAGTT
>AWOL01S0011453.1:1919-66248 GCA_000715115.1 Nicotiana otophora | reverse complement strand
GTGAGTTTCAAAGTATGGGTTGCGTATTAAAATGTTGTGGCTTTGAATCGTATTTCAAATGAAAGCTAGTATGCCAAATTGTGTGAGAAAATCTCAATATTCTTAAGACTCTTAATTGCTCATATGTGTACCTAAAGTCTTGATTGGGAATGTCTTAATGTTAATAACCTATAAAGATGGTTGGAAGTGAAATAAGAGAATTGGGAATATAAAGTGTGGCCAACGTGCCAATAGTGAAAGGTATACTTGTGGCCAATGGTGCCGATGTAATGAAATAATGTGAGAAAGTTTATGAAATGAACTTTGACTCAACTATTCCAAAATTTACTTCGACAATATAATCGGCTAAAAGTTTATGAACTCAAGTGATGCACATATATGGCTGTTTTAGCTAATGCTATGCTTTGTATGTAATTTTCAATGTGCTTTGCATTCTTACACATTCGTGAGTGAAAATTGTGCATGATTATAATTTGTGCTTCAATTGCCAATCATTTTACTCCATTTATTGGAAAGAAATCAATTATGTTTAAAGCCTTCATTACTAATGAACTTAAAGTTGTGATTTTAGGAATATCCTACTTGTTGATAATTATGATGATGATCTATGAAAGGGAAGAAATAAAAGTGTGGAATATAAAATACGGCCATTGTGCCATGAATAAAGAATCATATGTATGGCCAAGAAATCCAATGAAATAATAATGTTGTAAGTGGTTGAAAGTACGGATTAGGTGATATGTGATGTGAAAGGTTATAAGATGTACGTATTTGTACTTTTATTTCCAATGTGTTGTGAAACCCTATGGATGGTCTTTGAAACGCATAGGTATATTATGTTATGAAACCCTATGGACGGTATTTGAAACGCATAGGTATATTGTGTTATGAAACCCTATGGATGGTCTATGAAACGCATATGTATATTGTGTTATGAAACCCTGTGGACGGTCTATGAAACGCATAGGTACATTGTGTTATAAAACTCTGTGGACGGTCTATGAAATGCATAGGTACATTGTGTTATGAAACCCTGTGTACGGTCTATGAAAGCATAGGTAAATTGTGTTATGAAACCCTGTGGACGGTCTATGAAACGCATAGGTACATTGTGTTATAAAACTCTGTGGACGGTCTATGAAATGCATAGGTACATTGTGTTATGAAACCCTGTGTACGGTCTATGAAAGCATAGGTAAATTGTGTTATGAAACCCTGTGGACGGTTTATGAAACGCATAGGTACGTTGTGTTATGAAACCCTATGGACGGTCTATGAAACACATAGGTACATTGTGTTATGAAATCCATTGTGATATGAAATCCTGTGGACAGTCTATGAAAAGCATACGTACATTGTGTATAAAAGGTATATATGTACGGTATGAATAAACACTGTGGACGGCCTATGAAACGCACAAGTATATAATATGATAGGTGAACACTAAGGACGGTCTAATGAGACACATTATTAATGCAGATAATAGGTGCCCCCTTTTGTTGTCCTTGTTTTTACAGGTTATTTCAATTACATTATATTATGTGTTCCACGTATAGATCATATGGGCATTCTATTTTGAAAGAGGATTTCTAGCTATACATATTAGTGCTATTCGACAGTACTAACGTCCCTTTTGCCGGGGGCGCTACATCTTTAATGGATGCAGGTAATTCTACAGCAGGTGACATTGATCAGTGATAGCAGTGCACTCCTTTCAGCCGATTTGGTGAGCCCCACTTCATTTCGGGGTCATGTATCTTTTGTTTCTCATGTACTTTGTGGTTGAGGTATAGCCGGGGGCCTTGTTGCTGGCATTTCCATATTACTCTTTAGTTGTACTTAGAGGCTCCGTAGACAGGTTGTGGGTGGTATTTGATGTTGGGAATTGGATTAGAAATGTTGGTATTTGGCAACATATTTTTCATTAATTCTATAAACTCGTAATGTTATGGAAATTATGAATGGAGCTACTAATGGGAATGAAAAGGAAGTTCTTAATAAAATCTCTTCAGTGATTGATTAACGGAGTACATCTCCTCTTTATTATGGATGAGTTTGGGTAGAAGGAAGTCTAATAGGCTTGCTCGGCCGAGTTCTCTCGGTTGAGCGTCGGTTGCGCTCCCTGAGTTTGGGGTGTGACAGGGCATGTGGGTAGGGTCCATCCTAGAGGTGGAGGCCAGACAAGTGGAGGCCAGCCAGGAGGCGCTCCAACCAGGTTCTATGCTTTTTTGGCCAGACCAGATGCAGTGGCCTCAGATGTCGTGATCACATGTATTATTTCTGTCTGCGGTAGAGATGATTCAGTACTATTTGATCCAGGGTCTACCTATTTGTATGTGTCATCCTTGTTTGCTCATTTTCTGGATATTCTTCGTGAGTCCTTAGGTACTCCTATTTATGTGTCCATTCCTGTGAGAGATTCTGTTGTTATGGATCAGATTCATCGGCCCTGTGCGGTTATATTCTGTATATATGAAACTAGAGTGGATCTTCTGTTGCTTGATATGACCGACTTTGAGGTCATCCTGGGCAGGGACTGGCTTTCCCTATATCACGCCATCCTTGATTGCCATGTCAAGACTATTACCTCAGCGATGCTAGAGTTTCCTAGATTGGAGTGGAAGGGTTCGTTTGTCAGTACATCTAGTGAGGTTATCTCTTTCATGAAGGCTCGACACATGGTCAAGAAGGGTTGTTTGGCTTATCTAGCCTATGTTCGGTATACTACCACAAAATCTTCGGCGATTGATTCAGTACTAGTAGTCCGAGAGTTCTCTGATGTGTTTCCTTCTGACCTTCCAGGCACGTCACCAGAATGTGATATCGATTTCCGTATTGACTTGGCTCCAGGTACCCAGTCTATATCTATCCCACCGTACCGTATGGCTCCGAAAGAATTTAAGGATTTGAAGGAATAGCTTGAGGCGTTGCTAGCAAAGGGGTTCGTCAGGTCGAGTGTTTCACATTGGGGTGCACCAGTATTATTTGTGAAGAATAAATATAGGACTATGTGGATGTGTATTGATTACCACCAGTTGAACAAAGTCACCATTAAGAACAAGTACCCGTTGTCGTGCATTGATGATTTGTTTGACCAGTTGCAGGGTGATAGGGTGTTCTATAAGATCGACTTGAGATCAGGGTACCATCAGTTGAAGATTTTGGACTCAAATATTCCGAAGACTGCTTTCCGTACTAGATATGTCCATTATGAGTTTCTAGTGATGTCTTTCGACTTGACTAATGCCCCAGCGGCGTTTATGGATTTGATGAACAGGGTGTTCAAGCCTTATACTGACTCGGTTGTTATTGTCTTCATTGATGATATTTTGATTTACGCTCGTAGCATGGAGGAGCATGAGCAGCATTTGAGAGTGGTGCTTCAGACTTTGCGGGAACATAAGCTATTAGTTAAATTCTCCAAGTGTGATTTTTGGCTAGCTTTTGTAGCATTCTTGGGGCATGTTGTATCAGTCAACAGAATTAAGGTGGATCCCAAGAAGATTGAGACAGTTTCGAGTTCTCCTAGTCCCACTTCGGTGACTGAGATCAGGAGCTTCTTGGGGTTAGCAGGTTATTACCGTCGGTTTGTGGAGGTCTTCTCATCTATTTCAGCACCTTTGACTAGATTGACCAAGAAGGGTGCTCAGTTCTGTTGGTCTGATGAGTGTGAGGCAAGCTTTCAGAAGCTCTAGACGGCTTTGCTACAGCAGCAGTCCTAGTGTTGCCTTTCGTTTTGGAGACATATACTGTGTATTGCAATGCTTCACGCGTTGGCTTAGGTTGTGTATTGATACAGGAGGGGCGAGTTATTGTATATGCTTCACGTCAACTAAAGCCCCATGAGAAGAATTATCTTGTGCACGATTTGGAGTTGGCCGCGATTGTTCATGCTCTTAAGATTTGGAGGCATTATCTTTATGGGGTGTCCTGTGAGGTTTACACTGATCATCGCAGCTTGCAGCATTTGTTCAAGAAAAGAGATCTCAATTTGAGGCAGCGTAGGTGGATTGAGTTACTGAAGGACTATGACATCACCATTCTTTATCATCCGGGTAAGGCGAATATGGTCGCGGATGCCTTGAGCATAAAGGCAGAGAGTATGGGTAGCTTGGCATTCATTTCAGCAAAGGAGAGGCCACTAGCTTCGGACATTCAGTCCTTGGCTAACAGACTTGTGAGGTTGGATATTTCAGAGCCTAGTCGAGTTCTTGCATGCGTCGTTGCCCAGTCTTCACTATTGGAGCAAATCAAGGCTCGACAGTTTAATGATCCGCACTTGATGGTTTTCAGGGACACGGTACTACAGGGTAGTGACAAGGAGGTTTTTATTGGCGAGAATAGTGTTCTGCAACTCCAGGGTCGTCTATGTATTCCTAATGTCGATGGCCTGAGGGAGGGGATCCTAGAAGAGGCGCACAGTTTTTGATATTCCATTCATCCAGGTGCTACAAAGATATATCGTGACCTGAGGTAGCATTGTAGGTGGTAGCAGATGAAGAAAGACAGAGTTGAGTATGTAGCTAGATGCCTAAATTGCCAGTAGGTTAAGTGTGAGCACCAGAGGCCAGGAGGCCTACTCCAGCAGATGACTATACTTGAGTGCAAGTGGGAGCGCATTATTATGGACTACGTAGTTGGGTTGCCGCAGACCTTGCGGAAGTTTGATGCTGTTTCATTGTCGACAGATTGACCAAGTCGGCACATTTCATTCTTGTGATGACTATGTATACTTTAGAGAGATTGGCCTAGATTTATATTCAGGAGATAGTTCGGTTGTATGGTGTGCCTATTTCCATCATATCAAACAGAGATCCTTAGTTCACTTCACATTTCTGGAGAATAGTACAGAGTGAGTTGGGGACCCGTGTAGAGCTTAGCACTGCATTTCATCCACAGACCGACGGGCAATCAGAGCGGACAGTTTGGATCTTGGAGGACATGCTCAGAGCATGTGTGATTGACTTTGAAGGGTAGTGGGATCGATTCTTACCTTTGGCCGAGTTTGCTTACAACAACAGTTACCAGTCCAGCATCGAGATGGCTCCATTTGAGGCTTTGTATGGTCGGCGATGTCGTTCTCCCATCGGGTGGTTTAAGTTCGGATAGGCTAAGTTATATGGTACCGACTTGGTGAAGGATGCCTTGGAAAAGGTAAAGTTAGTTCAGGAGCGGCTTCACACAGTATCGTCTAGATAGAAGAGTTACGCGGACCAGAAAGTGCGTGATTTATCATTTATGGTAGGCGAGAACGTTCTCTTGAAAGTCTCGCCGATGAAGGAGATCATGAGATTTGGGAAGAAGGGCAAGTTGAGCCCAAGTTTTATAGCCCCATTTGAGGTGTTGAGACGAGTTGGACAGGTTGCTCATGAGCTTGCTTTACCTCCCAGTCTATTGCGAGTTCATCCGGTCTTTCAGGGTTATAAAGAGGAGCTAGTTGTCATTGTTGATAGGCAGGATCGCTAGTTGAGATCCAAGAGGATTTCCATGGTAAAGGTCTAGTGGAGGGGCCAACCAGTCAAGGAGGTGACTTGGGAGTCCGAGGACGACATATGGAGCAGATACCCATACTTATTTAACACTCAAGGTATGATTCTAGACCCGTTCGAGGACGAATGTTTGTTTAAGAGGTGGAGAATGTAATGACCCAACCGGTCATTTTGCTTTTTAGAACCCTGTTTCATTAACTAAGACTCCTCGTATGCGCTTTTACTGTTTTATGACTTGATGTGATGGTTTGTTTGGGATTTGGAAGGGTTCGGGTTGAAATCGAAACAATTAGTTACTTAAGGTTGGCTAAAAACGATAAGTTTGACTTCGGTCAATATTTTAAGCAAACTACCTCGGAATCAGGATTTGACGGTTCCAATAGGTTCGTATGATGATTTCGGACTTGGGAGTATGCTCGGATCGGGCTTTGGATGACCCGGGAGCGTTTCGACGCCTAATATCAAAAGTTGGTTCTTTGAAGGTTTTGAAGTTCTTTAAATTTGGTTTGGAGTGGGTTTTGGTAATACCGAGGTCCAAATGGTATTCCGAGACCGGGAGTAGTTCTGTATGGTGATTTAAGACTTGCCCACAAAATTTGGTGTCATTCCGAGTAGTCTAAATATGATTCGGCGCGTTCGGAGCAATTTGGAAACATTAAGTTCATATTTTGATTCAATTTTGTTTTAGGGTGTTATTCTTAGTTCCGTTGTTGATTTTTGCAATTCGAGAGTTCGATTAGGTTCGTATCATGTTTTCAGACTTGTTGGTGCCTTTGGACGGGGTCCCGAGTGGCTCAGGTGAGTTTCGGACCCCTCGGAGTAAAGTTTGAAAAACCAGAAATTCCAATTCTGGTTTCCTTCTTCGCGAAAGCGAAAGGACTCTCGCGTTCGCGATGAAGGAATTAGGGTTGGGGTGTTTCTTGCTATGCGTTTGCGATAGCTATTCCCCGTTCGCGAAGTTCTGGGACCTATGACTATCACGTTCGCGTAGAGGATCTGGGTTGGGCTTGGGCCGTTGTTGTTCTTCGCGTTCGCGAAGGGTAGGCCAAGCCAGCCTTCGCGTTCACGGTATCACTGTCACGTTCTCAATGTGTTGTCTCCATGGGCCAGGGCCATTTGCCTTCGCGAATACGAGGCCCCTTCCGCGTTCGCGAAGAAGGAGGCAGCTGGGCAGTAAGAAGAACGGGAGGCCCCTTCTTGGGAGAATTGAGAGCTTTTAAGGAGGTGATTTCGGCCTAGCTTTTGAAGGTAAGTAATTTTTACCTAATGTGAGTTTAATACATAGATTATGGGTAGATTTTAACATGCAAAATTGTAAAAATCATGAGATTAGATGAAAAATCTAGGGTTTGATAAAAATGGGATTTTATCACAAAAATGGTTATGGAATTTAGTAAAAATCATATATTTTAGTTCATAAGGTTATGGGTAACAATTTGTTCTTCGAAAATTTCAGGAATCTGGGCACGTGGGCTCGGGGTAAATTTTAGGAATCTTACATTTAGGGTTGGGTAACCTCTTTAATAGTTGGAATGCGAACTTTTGAGCATGTATTGATTAGTTTATATACTATTTGATTATTTTTGGATTGTTCGGCACCAGATTGAGAGTTTGAGCATAATCTTGGATCGGGAAGTAGGCTTTGAGACGAGGTAAATCTCCTTTCTTACCTTGTAAGAGGAAATTTACCCCATAGGTGAATTAATTAGTATGTGTGTCTATTTGTGGTGGGCTACGTACGTATGAGGTGACGAGAGTCCGTACGGAGCTACTAATTATGCTATAGTCTGGGTAGTCTAGGACCCATATCATGCTATACTTGAATAGGTTGCACCCTTACTTGTTAATTGGATTGCTTAAATCATATTTCAAAAAATTGTAAAAGAATACCAAAGGAATAAGTTTCACTTATTTGAGGTTGTGAATAGAACATTTGATTGTTATTGAAAAACTTATGTTTACTTAAAGTGTTTTCTATTTGTGGAGTGGGCCGAACACCTCGGTAGCAGATAGATGCATCTCTATGGTTCGCCCCGTTCGACCCTCGGAAGTGCACAGTTTAAATATTATTACGCTGGTGCGGGTCGTACGACCTCGGCATTATTTGCGCATGATAAACTCTTGGGACTTCTCATAATTAATATTGCTTCAATGTTTGATGATATAAACCATTAAATGATGAAAGATAAATTTGGAATTTAAAAATTGCGAAAAGGATATTTATCATCTCATGTTATTGAGTTTTTAGTATATTTCTTGAAATCCATGCTTAGTTATAATTTTGACTTATTATCATTAGCCGTAGTAAGTGTCAAAGTCGACCCCTCGTTACTAATTCTTCGAGGTTAGACTGGATACTTACTGGGTACATTATGTTATATGTACTCACGCAACACTTCTGCACTTAAATGTGTAGAATCTGAGGCAGGTGCATCTGGATATCCGTCTGGCGCGCATACTTTATCCGGGTTCGAGATTTCATGGTGAGCTGCCCTTCCGAGCCGTTCAGCAGCATGCCGGAGTCTCTCTCTTTTGATTTATTACTGTCTATTCTATTTCAGATAGTAGAGTAGACATCTTTTATATATTCTACTAGTTGTACACGCACTTGTGACACTAGATCTTGGCACACATTAGTAGACTTGTGATTTTGGTTTTGTTCCTATTGTCATAAATACATTTAGCTGCTTTCATTTATTAACTTAAATTTGTTTCTCATTAATTCTTTTAAAATATGGAAAGTTATTACTTGGAAGACTTATTAAAAATGGAAAATCACTAGGTTGTTCTCTGTTGGCTTGTCTAGCAACGGTTTTGGACGTCATCATGGCCTGATATGAAATTGGGTCGTGACAATAGTACTCTGTATGATAGGGTGGACAATGTGAATGCTGCTCCATCTTTTCCCATGGTCTTGAATGAATACCAATTTCATAAAGATGATCTAAAGTATGCTCGATGATAGTTGCTTTTCTATGATGGCCGACCTTAGAATGGTGCGAAGAGGATCTTTTGTGTATACAACATTTAGAGGAACCATTATGTCACAGTTGTATTTCTTGTTGATGAGTCAAAGATGCTTATTTATGACTGCAATACCTCTGTGTACACTGATGAAAGGTTGGGTCAATATTTGTATCCCATTGGCACTATGTTCCCAAGATACCTCCGATCATGTGGCCTTTGCATGCACTTGCCTAAAGAATCCTTGAATGATGATTGGATACCTGAAAGGGTCTTCGATATTCCACAAGATGACACATCTAATAGTTGTGGAGCATGGTCCTTAATGTTCATTGAGCACCTGTAACGACTCGGCCGGTCGTTTTGAGTATTATAACCCTGTTCCCCCATTTACTGCTCAATTTATGCTTTATAGTTAGTTTATGACTTACCAGGTTAGTTGGTTCGGGTTCGAAAGGAATTCGGAATAAAATGAGACACTTAGTCTTATAATTAACAATTTTAGTTATAAAAGGTGACCGGATGTGGACCTATGTATAAACCACCCCGGATTTGAATTTTGATGATTCTGATAGCTCCGTATGGTGATTTTGGACTTAGGAGCGTGTCCGAAAAATTATTTGGAGGTCTGTAGAGGAATTAGGCTTGAAATGTCGAAAGTTAAATTTTTGGGAAGTTTGACTGGGGTTGACTTTTAGGTATCGGGATCGAAATCCGATTCTGAAAATTTTAATAGGTTTGTTATGTCATTTATGACTTGTGTGCAAAATTTGAGGTCAATCGAACGGGATTTGATAGGTTTCGGCGTTGTTTGTAGAAATAGAAAATTTCAAAGTTCATTAGGCTTGAATTGGGGTATGATTCGTGGTTTTAGCGTTGTTTGAGGTGATTGGAGGGTTCGACTAAGTTCTTATGATATTTTAGGACTTGATGGTATGTTTGGTTGAGGTCCCGGGGGGCTCGGGTGAGTTCCGGTGGGATTAACGGATCATTGTTAGCCTTGGTGAGATTGCTGATATCTGCTGCTGCATTTTTCTGATTTTCTCTTTCGCGTTCGCGAGTGGGCCCTCGTGTTCGCGAACAGTGTTTTCTTAGTGTGAGGTTTTGTTCTTCGCGTTTGCAAAGGGGAGGACACGAACGCGAAGGTATGGTCTATATGTGTATCGCGAACGCGTGAGTGGTGTCGCGTTCGCGAAGAGGAGTAAGGCTATTAGGGACCCCGGGTCCTTGTTCTACGCGTTCGCGAGGTGGTGGTCGCGTTTGCGTTCGCGAAGCCGTTGTCGTGTTCGCGAAGGGTAAGATTCATAAAGCTTCGCGTTTGTGAAGCCATGGTCGCATTCGCGAAGGATTCAATTTATGGGCAGTTGAGTTGTGCTTCGTGAACGCGAGGGTCCTGTCACGTTCGCAAAGAAGAGAGGTCTGGACATAAAGTTTAAGTTCAGAAAATGGGACTTCTGAACTTAAAGCCATTTTCCATTTTTAACGATTTGGAGATCGGATTGAGGCGAGTTTTGGGAGATTTTCAGAGGAAACAACGGGGTAAGTGTTCTTAACTCAATATTGGTTAAATTACCTGAATCCATGGTTGTTTTTATCATTTAATTGGTGAATTAAGTTGGAAAAGTTTGAAAACCTTGTTGGATAAATTTGAGAATTTTAGGGGCGAATTGTTACTGGAATTTTGTAATTTTGATATGGTTAGACTCGTGGTGGAATGGGGGTTCATATTTTGTAACTTCTGTCGGGTTCCGAGGTGTGGGCCCCACGGGCGATTTTTGAGCTAAATTTCTGATTTTTATGGAAAATTAGTATTTTCTTATGGAATTAATTCCAATAAATTTTTTTGACTAAAACTAATTATTTGTGACTAGATTCGAGACATTCGGGGGCCGATTTGCGAGGCAAAGGTATAGTAGAGTAAATAATTTCACGCTCTGAGGTAAGTAGCAGTTTCAAATCTGGTCCTAAGGGTATGAAATCCCAGAATTTGTTATCATGTGATTACTTTGGATGTGACGCACATGCTAGGTGATGGATATGTGGGCGTGCACTGAGGGGATTATGACTTGGTCCATCCCGTGGAAACTGTAAAGTTGTATAACTTGTTGATGGTTATGTGCTCTCTATGGGTTGTGGAAACTTGAGTATAAGTCTTGCTAGAAACCATGTTTAGGCTATATGTTGGTATTGTTGGGATCCACGAAGGTCGTGTAAATATTGAATTATCTTCTTAAATTGTTGTTTTGTACTCAGTCAAAGCTTACTTGATTATTTTATCTCAGTCTCTATTGTTCATTATTGATATATCATAACATTATTGTTTGGGCTGATATTATGATTGTTGAGAGCCTGAGAGACTGGAGAGCTTTATGACTGAGTGAGGCTGAGGGAATGTTTCGCAGACCTTGCCTCTCTTTCCCTATCTCCTTGTTTACTGCATTTGGTCTCAGACTATTATAGACCGTATTTTCTAGACTTGTATTCATAATAGATGCTTATATACTCAACGACGCTAGGTTTTGGGAGTGGCTGTTTCGGTATTTATAAGATTTGTGTAATTTATTTAAATATTATATTTTCAAACTTAAAAGAAATTGTGGTTCAGTGAGATTTTTGGCTTGCCTAGTTTCGAGATAGGCGCCATCACGACAGGTTAAAATTTGGGTCGTGACAAGTTGGTATCAAAGCACTAGATTACATAGGTCTCATGAGTCATGAGAAGGTTTAGTAGAGTCTTGCGGATTGGTACGGAGACGTCTATACTTATCTTCGAGAGGCTGCAGAACCCTTAGGACAATTTCACTTTCTTGTATTCCGTCGTGCAAATTTGTTGATTCCGGAAACTAAATTTATGTTATTCTATTCCCTGACATATGGTGAGGATACATACTACCGGATCGGACGGTCAGCCACTAGTGCCACCAGTTAGGACCGTGAGAGGTCGGGGTCAAGGCAGGTGTAGCTTGTACCACAGTTGGACCAGCACCTGTAGTACCACCAGTTGCTCCGGCTCATGAGCAAATTCCAGATATAGCTGAGCCGATAGGATTCGCTCAGGCACCAGCTGTGCCCATTGAGATTTCAGTCCTTCAGGAGACATTGGCCCAGATATTGGCAGCTTGCACTGGTCTGGCTCAGGTGGTTTCGGCTCATGCCGCACCTGCCACTTCTCAGGCCGGGGGAGGTACTCATATCCATGTTTCCCATACTCCAGACCAGGTAGTACAGGGACTTCAGATACCGGGGGCACTACCAGCCCAGCCGGTTGCAGCTGCTCAAGCCCCGGTAGTTCCTGTTATGGCAGATGATGAGCAGAGGAGACTTGAGAGATTTGAGAGGCTTCGACCTCCACCATTTAGCGGTACTGAGTCAGAGGATGCTCAAGGTTTTGTGGATAGGTGTCAACGGATGCTTTGGACAACCGGTATTCTGGAGACCAGTGGGGTCTCATTCACTACTTTTCAATTTTTTGGGGCTACACTCAGATGGCGGGAGACTTACAAGAGGTGTAGGCCTGTTGGCGCAGAACCCCTTACTTGGCAGCAGTTCTCTGTGGTTATTTTGGAGATGTTCGTGCCTCAGTCCCGCAGAGAGGACCTGCAGACAGTTTGAGCAGCTTCGCTAGGGTGATATGTTCGTGACGCAATACGAGATGAGATTTTCTGAGTTGGCTCGTCACGCAGTTTGGTTGGTTCCCACTGATAGGGTGAGGATTAGGAGGTTCATTGATGACCTCACATATCAGTTGCGGTTAATTATGACTAGGGAGAGGGTATTTGGTGCTACGTTTGATGAGGTAGTGGACATTGCTAGGCAGATAGAGATGGTTTGTAGCCAGGAACGTGGAGAGAGAGAGGCTAAGGGGCCTCGTGGTCCAGGTGATTACAACGGTGTTCCTTCAGGGGCTCAGTTTTATCGCGGTAGGGGTCATTCTTACAGACACGCTCAGACGGGTCGCCCAGTTTATCGTGGTGCATCATCTAGCCACGGTTCTTATAGTGCTCACTTAGGCCAGTCTTCATTCAGTGCACTACCAGCGCAGAGTTCTCATCATGCCTCATCCGCTCAGGCTTCTGCAGGTAATTCATCGGATTATCAGGAGAAGTAGTTCTGTCAGAGGAGGGGTTGTTTCGCGTGCAGAGAATTTGGTCATTTCAAGAGAGAGTGTGCTAGGCTATTGAGTGGGGCTCCACAGCAGAGTCCTCGATTGACGGCACCAACACCAGCAGTTCCACCACCTGCCCAGCCAACACGGGGTGGGGGTCAGGCAGCTAGGGGTCGCACAAGAGGGGGAGGCCGATCAGGTGGCGAGCAGCTCGATTCTATGCTTTTCCTGCTGGGCCAGATGATGTTGCCTCAGATGCAGTGATCACAGGTATTGTTTCAGTATGCCACAAAGAGGCTTCTATATTATTTGACCCAGGTTCCACTTATTCATATGTATCATAGTATTTTGCTCATTATCTGGATATGCCCTATGAGTCCTTAGTTGCACCTGTTTGTGTATCTACACCGGTGGGCGATGTTATTACTGTGGATCATATGTATCGATCATGTGTGGTAACTATTGGGGAACTGGAGACTAGAGTTGATCTCTTATTACTCGGTGTGGTTGATTTCAATGAAATATTGGGTATGGATTGGTTGTCTCCATGTCATGCTATTCTGGAATGTCATGCAACAATCGTGACGTTGACGATGCCGGGGTTGCCAAAGGTTGAATGTAGGGGTTCTCTAGATCTTGTTCCTAGCAGGGTAATTTCTTATTTGAAGGCTTAACGTATGGTTGGAAAGGGATGCTTATCATATTTGGCCTTTGTGAGAAATCTTGATGCAGATACTCCTATTATTGATTCAGTATCGGGCGTGCGAGACTTTCCGGATATATTTCCTATAGACTTGTCGGCTATGCCGCCCGACAGGGATATGTATTTCGGTATTGACTTGGTGCATGACACTCAGCCCATTTCTATTCCTTCATATCGTGTGGCACCAGCTGAGTTAAAAGAATTGAAATAGCAACTTCAGGAACTCCTTGAAAAAGGGTTTATTAGGTCTAGTGCGACACCTTGGGATGCACCGGTTCTGTTTGTGAAATAGAAAGATTATACTATGTGGATGTGTATTGATTATAAGCAGTTGAACAAAGTTACAATCAAGAATAAATATCCATTATCGCGTATTGATGAGTCATTTGCTTCAAGGAGCGAGGGTGTTCTCCAAAATGGATTTAAGATCTGGGTATCACCAGTTGAAAAGTCGGGATTCGGATATTCTAAAGATGGCATTCAGGACTCGTTATGGCCACTATAAATGTATTGTGATGTTTTTTGGGCTAACCAATGCCCCAACAGCATTTATGCATTTGATGAATAGTGTATTCCAGCCATATCTTGATTTATTTATCGTAGTATTTATTGACGATATTCTGGTGTACTCACGTAGCCAGGAGGAGCATACACAACACTTGGGTATTATATTACAGAGGTTGAGAGAGGAGAGACTCTATGCCAAATTCTTTAAGTGTGAGTTCTGGCTTAGTTCGGTGGCATTCTTGGGACATATAGTGTCCAGTGAAGGAATTAAGGTAGATTCGAAGAAAATAGAAGCATTTCAGAATTGGCCCAGGCTATCCTCAGTTACGGAAATTCGGAGTTTTTTAGGCTTGACCGGTTATTATCGTCTCTTCGTAGAAGGTTTCTCGTCTATTGCACCACCTATGAATAAATTGACCAAGAAAGGTGCTCCGTTCAGGTGGTCGGATGAGTGTGAAGAGAGCTTTTAAAAACTCAAGACAGCATTGACTACAGCTCCAGTATTAGTGTTGCCTACAGGTTCAGAGTCTTATACTGTGTATTGTGACGCATCGCGTATTGGTCTTGGCGCAGTGCTTATGCAAGACGGTAGGGTAATTGCCTATGCGTCCAAACAGTTAAAGTTACATGAGAAGAATTACCCGGTCCACGATCTTGAGTTAGCAGCTATTGTTCATGCCTTTATATTTTGGTGGCATTACTTGTACGGTGTCCACTGTGAGGTATATATCGATCATCGGAGTCTACAACATCTGTTCAAACAGAAAGATCTTAATTTGCGGAAGCAAAGGTGGTTCGAGTTGCTTAAGATTATGATATCACCATTCTCTATCATCCCGAAAAGGCCAATATAGTGGCCGATGCCTTGAGTCGTAAAGCGGAGAGTTTGGGCAGCTTAGCATACTTACCGGTAGCACAGAGGCCTTTAGTATTGGATGTTCAGGCCTTGGCTAATCAGTTTGTTAGATTAGATGTTTCTGAGCCGAATCGAGTTTTGGCCTATGTGGTTTCTCGGTCTTCTTTATATGATTGCATCGGAGAGCGCCAGTATGATGATCCACATCTGCTTGTCCTTAAGGACACGGTTCAGCACGGTGATGCCAATGAAGTCACTATTGGAGATGATGCTGTATTACGAATGCAGGGCAGGCTATGTATGCCTAATGTAGATGGTTTGCGTGAGTTGGTTTTCCAGAAAGCTCACAGTTCGCGGCACTCCATTCATCCAGGTGCCACAAAAATATATCAGTAATTGAGGCAGCATTATTGGTGAAGGCGGATGAAGAAAGATACAGTTGGGTTTGTAGCTCGGTATCTAAATTGTCAACACGTAAAGTATGAACATCCGAGGCCGGGAGGATTGCTTCAGAGACTTGAAATTCTAGAATGGAAGTGGGAGCGTATTACCATGGACTTCGTAGTTGGGCTCCCATGGACCTTGAGAAAGTTTGATGTTGTTTGTGTGATTGTAGATCGGTTGACCAAGTCCTCACATTTTATCCCAGTTGGTACTAATTATTCTTCAGAGCGGTTAGCTGGGATTTATATTCACGAGATTGTTCGCCTACACGGTGTGCCGGTGTCCATCATTTCAAATTGGGGTACGCAGTTTACATCACAGTTTTGGAGAACAGTGCAGCGAGGATTAAGCACACAGGTTCAATTGAGTACAACATTTCACCCTCAGATGGACGGACAGTCCAAGCGCACTATTCAGATATTGGAGGATATGCTATGCGTGTGCCATTGATTTTGGGGGTTCTTGGGATCCATTTCTGCCCCTCGCGAAGTTTGCTTACAAAATAGCTACCAGTTAAGCATCCAGATGGCTCCGTATGAAGCTTTATATAGGAGACGGTGTCGGTCTCTGGTGGGTTGGTTTGAACCGGGTGAGGTTAGGCTATTGGGTACTGACTTGGTTCAGGATGCTTTAGAGAAGGTCAAAGTAATTCAGGAACGGCTTCGCACGACACAGTCTAGACAGAAGAGTTATCCCGACAGGAAGGTTTGTGATGTTGTTCACATGGTTGGAGAAAAGGTTTTGCTCAAGAGTTAACCCATAAAGGGTGTGTTGAGGTTCGGGAAGAAAGGCAAGTTGAGCCCTCATTATATTGGGCCTTCTGAAATACTTAAGAGGATTGGGGAGGTGGCTTATGAACTTGCTTTACCACCTAGTCTATCAGGTGTTTATCCAGTGTTCATTGTATCCATGCTCCAAACGTATGTCAGAGATTTGTCTCATATTTTGGATTTCAGTGCAGTACAGTTGGGCGGTAATTTGACTTATGATGTGGTGCCTGTGGCTATTTTAGACCGGCAGGTTAGAAAATCGAGGTCAAAGAGCATAGCATCAGTGAACGTGCAGTGGAGAGGCCAGTCAGCCGAAGAAACTACTTGGGAGATTGAGTAGAATATGCAGAGTAAATATCAACACTTATTTGAGACTCCAGGTATTATTCTAAACACGTTCGAGGATAAACGTTTGCTTAAGAGGGGGAGAATGCAACGACCCGACCGGTCGTTTTGAGTATTATAACCTTGTTCCCCCATTTACTGCTCAATTTATGCTTTATAATTGATTTATGACTTACCGGGTTAGTTGGTTCGGGTCCGGAAGGAATTCGGAATGAAATGAGACACTTAGTCTCATAATTGCAAATTTAAGTTAGAAAAGTTGACCGGATGTGTACCTATGTGTAAATGACCTCGGATTTGAATTTTTATGATTTCGATAGCTCCGTATGGTGATTTTGGACTTAGGACCGTGTCCGGAAAATTATTTGGAGGTCTGTAGAGGAATTAGGCTTGAAATGCCGAAACTTGAATTTTTTGGAAGTTTGACCGGGGGTTGACTTTTTGATATCAGAGTCGAAATCTGATGCTGAAAATTTTAATAGGTCTGTTATGTCATTTATGACTTGTGTGCAAAATTTTAGGTCAATCGGACGGGATTTGATAGGTTTCGGCGTTGTTTGTAGAAATGAAACTTTCCAAAGTTCATTAAGCTTGAATTGGGATATGATTCATGGTTTTAGTATTGTTTGAGGTAATTTGAGGGTTCGACTAAGTTCGTATGATGTTTTAGGACTTGATGGTATGTTTGGTTGAGGTCCCGGGGGGCTCGGGTGAGTTCTGGGGGGGTTAACGGATCATTTTTGGCCTTGGTGAGATTGCTGATATTTGCTACTGCATTGTTCTGATTTTCTCTTTATCGTTTGCGAGTGGGCCCTCGCGTTCGCAAAGAGTGTTTTCTGAGTGTGAGGTTTGTTCTTCGCGTTCGCGAAGGGGAGGACGTGAATGCGAAGGTATGGTCTGTGTGTGCATCGCGAATGCGTGAGTGGTGACACTATTGAGGACCGCAGGTCCTTGTTCTACGCGTTTGCGAGGTGGTGGCTACGTTCGTGACGGTCTGAGCTGGTAAAGCTTCGTGTTCGCGAAGGGTAAGATTCGTAAAGCTTCGCGTTCGCGAGGTGGTGGTCGCGTTCGCGAAGGTTTAAATTTGTGGGCAGTCGAGTTGTGCTTGGCGAACGCGAGGGACCTGTCGCGTTTGCGAAGAAGAGAGGTCTGGACAGAAAGTTTAAGTTTAGAAAATGGGACTTCATCCCATTTTCCATTTTTAACAATTTGGAACTCTAATTGAGGCGATTGTTGGCAGATGTTTAGAGGAAACAACGGGGTAAGTGTTCTTAACTCAATATTGGTTAAATTACCCTTATCCATGGTTGCTTTTATCATTTAATTGGTGAATTGAGTTGGAAAAGTTTGAAAATCCTCTTGAATAAATTTGAGGATTTGAGGACCGAATTGTTATCGGAATTTAGTAATTTAGGTATGGTTAGACTCGTGGTGGAATGGGGGTTCATATTTTATAACTTTTGTCTGGTTCCGATACATGGGCCTCACGGGCGATTTTTGAGCTAAATTTCGGATTTTTATGGAAAATTAGTATTTCCTTATGGAATTAAATCCAATAAATTTTGTTGACTGAAACGAATTATTTGTGACTAGATTCGAGACATTCGGAGGCCGATTTGCGAGGCAAAGTCATAGCAGAGTAAAGAATTGCATGCTCTGAGGTAAGTAACAATTTTAAATCTAGTCATGAGGATATGAAACCCCGGAATTTGGTATCATGTGATTACTTTGGAGGTGACACACATGCTAGGTGACGGGCGTGTGGGCGTTCACCGAGGGGATTGTGACTTGGTCCATCCCATGGAAACTGTAAATCTATATAACTTGTTGATAGTTATGTGCTCTCTATATGTTGTGGAAACATGACTATAAGTCTTGCTAGAAACCATGTTTAGGCTATATGTTGGTATTGTTGGGATCCATAGAGGTCGTATAAATGTTGCATTATCTACTTAAATTGTTGTTTTGTACTCAGTCACCGCTTATTTGGTTATTTTATCTCAGTCTCTATTGTTCATTATTGATGCATCATAACATTGTTGTTTGGGCTGATTTTATGATTATTGAGAGCCTGAGAGACTGGAGAGCTTTATGACTGAGTGAGGCCGAGGGCGTGATTGTGAGATATTATACCACATCACGTGAGTTTATCGTTAAGCACGTGAGTTGGCCGTGCGGATCCTTATATTATACTATAGCACGTGAGTTGGCCGGGCAGCACGTGAGTTGGCCGTGCAGCTTGTGAGTTGGCCGTGCAGATCCAGATATTTATATTATGGCATATGAGTTGTTCGTGCAGCACATGAGTTGTCCGTGAAAAATATAGCGCTTGGGCTGTAGGAGCCCCTCTAAAGTCTGGACACCCCCAGTGAGAGCGGGTACCCATTGAGGGCTGGGAGCCCAGTGAGTGATTGTTGTCCTGAGAGGTTGTACTTGTTTTTCATTGGTTGATACACTTGGTTGCTATCTGTTGTTGTGGTGAAATCTCTGAAGTATTCTTTATCTGGATTACATGAACTTGAATTGTATAAAATTGATTTGACTTAAACTGCCGGATTCAAAAGCATGTTTATTCTTTGCTGGAATTACTGAAAATGAATTATAGTTGTATAGCTCGTCACTATTTTAAGTTCCTTATTTATTATTGTTACTTGCTAAGTTAGTTGTACTCATACTACACCCTGCACTTCGTGTGCAGATCCAGGTATTCCTGGACATAGCGGGTGTTGATTCTTTCATGCAGTGGATTTTTCGGAGATTCTGAGGTAGCTGTCGTGTTTCGCAGACCTTGCCTCTCTTTCCCTATCTCCTTGTTTACTACATTTGGTCTCACACTATTATAGACCGTATTTTCCAGCTTGTATTCATAATAGATACTCATGTACTCAGTGACACCAGGTTTTGGGAGAGGTTGTTTCGGTATTTGTAAGATTTGTGAATTTTATTTAAATATTATATTTTCAAACTTAAAAGAAATTGTTGTTTACTGAGATTTTTGGCTTGCCTAGTTTTGAGATAGGCGTCATCACGATAGGTTAGAATTTGGGTCGTGACAACACCTCATCACCAACACTCCGATGGATAAGATGAATGGCAACATTGTTAGCGAGTTTAGGGAGAAAATGGTTGTGGATATCTTTCACAAGAACATGGAACCATGATATGATTTGTAATTGATGCATATGTTTATATTATGTTTGGATGGTATAAATGGATGATTTACCAATTTTATTGTTTAAGTTTATTTTTACATATATTATCTGATTTGTTGAATGGTTTTAATGGATATTTGGAACATATCTTTATGGGTGTTTGGCCCTAACATTGAACATATACCAAAATATGTTTTAAACATCTATCTCGTTGTTTTATCCTGATTACTATTAAATTAATAAGCTATGTTAAATAGAGTGATCCTATGGATAAATAAGCATCATAATTAAACATTAACCTATTGATTAACCTAAGAATACTTCAACATAATGATCTTGTATATTTAACGACAATCTATATATTAAACATCCTAATAGATGTTTGAAATATCTGCATTAGATTTTTCAAACATCCTTGAGATATTTGAAACATCCTTGGGATGTTTGAAACATCTAACGCAGATGGTTCAACATCTATCAGGATGTTTCAAGAAATTAGATGGTAATTGAAGGTGAAAAACAAAACACAAGGACATAATAACATCAATATCAACACCAAACTATCATTAAATATCAACCTACTTAATACTTCAAATGATTGATCATCAACCTAATAATCTTGTGGATAATTAAACGTGGAATAATTAAATACCCAAAGGATTGATCATCAATCTATTGATCTCGTGGATAATTATACGCCACTCTATTGAATATTTCATATAATTTATCATCAACCTAATGATCTTGTGAATAATTAAATACTCAAATGATCGATCGGCAATCTATTGATCTTGTGGATAATTATATGTCAACCTATTGAATACATCAAATAATTTATCATCAACCTATTGACTTTATGAATAATTAAATGTAGAATAATTGAATACTTCAAATAATTGATCGTGAACCTATTGACCTTGCGAACATCAACCTATTTTAATACTTCGAATAATTGATCGTCCACTTATTGATATTGTGGATAATTATACATCGGCCTATTAAATTGATATAGTAAATAGGTTTAATAATTAATAATCAACTAATTGACCTTATGAAAAAGTAAATATCAACCTATTGAATACTTCAAATGATTGATCGTCAACCTATTGATCTTGTAGATTTAACGACAATCTATATCAAACATCTTAATAGATGATGTTTGAAACATCTAACATAGATGTTTGAAACATCTAACGCATATGTTTCAAACATCCATCAGAATGTTTAAAGAAATTAGATGGTAGTTGAAGGTGGAAAAAAACACAAGGACATAATTGTCGCGCCCCTTTTTCTCGCGAAATCGGGTTTCGACGTGTGACAACTCTTTTAAATGGGTATTAAAAGAGAAGAGTCGCCACCTAATAATTTTAAGGTGCGTTAGGGAACCTATTATGCAAATAACTCTGTTTGATTAGTCAACGTCACCAAAGATCGGGTAAAGGCTCAAATTACCTCAAAGAGAAGGTATTAAGCACTCTTCGAGGTAAATAACTATGGGTCCCGGCCGAACATAGAACTATGTGGATTATGTAATTATACTAGGTGATCAAATAAACAAAGAGAACATAAAGGTCAAAGAATTTCATTATAACACAAAGGTAATTGGTACGATTCTTACAAGAATAAAGGCGGGTAGAGGTGAATGGTAATATGCGGGTTGAGTATTATAGGTATGGTAGGTAGTAGCAGGTTGTTGGTATCAGGGGGGTGAAGGTTTATATGTGGGTGGAGGTGTTTGGTATGTGAGTGGATATTTAGGGCCTTGGGCCACCATTACACCACCTACTTCCTTTTTCTTCGAATTACCTCCCGATTGCAAGGCTTTATTTGTGGCCTGCAATGCTTCAAAATTCGTTACTATCCCACTTTTAATCCCTTCTTCTATTCTTTCTCCTAGCTTGATGATGTCGGAGAATTTGTGGTTCTCAATAACGATCAGCCTTTCATCGTACTGCAGGTCTTGAACTCTGACAAAGAACTTATTTATTTGTTCTTCTTCGAGCGTTAGTCTTACTTTCGCAGCCTCAGATCTCCACCAAATAGCATATTCACGGAAGGTTTCTGTTGGTTTCTTTTTTGAGGTTTTGAATGTAGAAAACATCTGATGCATTCTTTGTGTTGAACCTGAATTTGTCCATAAAGTAATATGCCATGCTTACCCAGCTCACCCACTTCTTCATATTCTGGCTAATATACCAGGACAATGCATCTACTGTGAGGCTTCGCATGAACAGTTACATGCGGATTTGTTCGTTTTTGTCCACTCCTGCCAGCTTGTCACAATATGTCCTCAGATGCACTTTTGGATCACTAGTTCCATCGAACATTTCAAATTTGGTAGGTTTGTAACCCTCCGGCAATTCTACATCTGGCTGAATGCACAAGTCTTCATAATTCAAGCCCTCAATGCCTTTACCACCTTCGACATTCTGAACTCTGCCAGTAAGCTTCTTGAGTTCTTCCGCCATATTCTTAATAAGAAGGTCCTTCTTGGTCGACTCGGGTATGTATAGGGTTTGTTACGGGGTGTGGGGTAAGGTTTCCACATATATTGGATTTCTTTGGTTGACTCCGGGGATCTGGGCATAAGGGTGGTCATTTGTTGAGTTCTGGGGATCAGGAGTGGGTTGCGGTGCATTCTGGGAAGTGTAATAAGTGGTAGTATGTGGGTATTGGGTTGTGTGGTGATGGTGTTGTTGAGGAGTTAGTACTGGAGGAGAATTAAGGTTTTGAGGAGGTGTGGGGTACTGGTGTGGTGTAGGAGGGTTTGGTGGCGGGTTTTGGTTTTGCGTGTTTTGTGGTAGTGCTTGGTTCTGGGTATTTGAATTTTGTTAGTTAATATCAGGGACATTTAGGGTGAGAGAGAGGTTTGCCAAGTTTCGGACCTGCTCATGTTCTCCTTGTAATTCCAAGATTTTTTGTTCCAGTCGTAAGACCAGTTCATTCTGTGCCGGAATTCTTTGGCCATACAAAGTTTTGACATTTTCTTCCATGGTGGCGTTATCCTTTCTGATACCACTCATATCATCCATTTTCGCTTTTCCTTTGTTCTTGCTCTTGGGATCGCTTGGCGGAGGAGGAGGTGGAGGACCTAGGGATGTAGTGTGATATGCTAACGATGCCAGTATGCATGAACCAACTTTGGGGAATGGGAATAATAAAATGAAATAAAAAAAGGCAAAAGGTAACCAAGTTAGTAAGGGGTATTGAAAGAATACTTGCAATATTAAACATGCTTTGCAAAGTCATGTAATAATTCGTGTCCTAATTGGGGGCCTAATTGTGCTCGAGCTAGGCCTAAGAGACACGTAGACTTGGAGAAAATCAATGCCAATAATTGCGTCATTTCATTAATGTGAAAATGAGCCAAACCTTCGACAATGATAATAAAGTCACTAATGGCATTTAGCCTTATTACAATCGAAATCTAAACTAAGCTAGAAAATAATAAAGAACATTATTTGTTGGTCTATTTGGTCCTTGAAGGACCTTCTCCGTGCTTGGCTCTTTTGACTCCATCAATCAAGTTCCCCAAGTCGTGCATATTTAATAATAAGTAAGCCTTTGCTAGATGACCTCCTTCGCTATCATCTGTGTTTTGACAATCCACAAGCCTCTTTCTCATCTTTCCCTCAAACTCCATCAATCCTTGTTCCAGATATTCCAACCTCTCTGTTGACTTAGTGGCGATCCCCTTCCATTCATTGATAGCCTCCATGTCCACTTTATGTTGTTCCAGATGCCTAGATTCAGACTCAAAACCCTTTTGCGAAGCCTTCTATACTTGACCTTTGCCTCAGCGGCATCCAAATTGATCCCCGGCCTGATGTCTCCCTCTATATCATCTACCAACCATGATGGATAGAAATACACATGACCGGCATGGTACCTGCCTGGCTCGATAGTTTCTTTTTCGACAATGACCTTTTGGTTCCACATATGTTGCGCCTCGAACTTGAAAGTAATGATGTCCCCTTTGAAATCTGCCTTGTACTAGACCATGTTGGAAACCCGAGGTATGACCTGTTTTCTTCATGCTTGTCTCATTACCCTTATAGGAGCATAAGGATAAATGTCTCGCTGCCCGATTAATGCCAAATGAGTAGTATCCCTCGACCTGATGATGAACTCTCTGCTAGGAAACCACTCAAACATCCAATGTACCTCCTCGTCTGTCAGATTGCTAAAGAAACGTACCCAACTTACAGCACTTCCGAGTTGTGCGAACCCATCTGGGATCAATGTCATTTTCTTTGGATGGTGATAAGCTATGTAGTCATTCAATGGCCATCGCAGAAGATCTTGACGATATTCTCCCCTCTGAAAATGTTCCAATAGCCAGACTTGCAATAATAGATTACAACCTTCAAAATGTCCGAACCCCTGCTTGCACCGATCTAGAGCACGGTACAGTTCAGCTAGGATCATAGGAATGATGGTGTAGGTTTGCCCCTCGATGCCTTCCATTAAAGTCCTTACAACCATAGCTAAACGAGTCTGGATCCTTCCCCCTTTCATTGGAAATATAAACAAACCTAAGAAGCAATGATGAATACATAAACCCGGCGATGTGTCCAATCTAGGGAAGTAATGGCGAGTTCCTCATGATGAAGCCGATACTATTTACTATGCCCATAACGTTCGTAAAGAACCCCAAAAGGGATGAGGGATTTTTTTAAGCAGAGTAATTCTTCATTTTTCTTAAAGCCCAACATCTTTAGAAAATCGGGAGGGGTGCGATTCTCTAGTACTAATTACCTTGGACTATCCCATGGTAGTATAGCAAAACCTCCTATTTCTTCTAAGAGAGGAGTCATTTCTATGTCACTAAATTGGAAGACCACTCTTTTCTCATCCTAAAACATGGTAGAAGCCTCAATCAATGCTCTATTTGGTTGGATATTAAGCAAGGATGGCAAGTCACCAAGTACCCTTCTCATATGATTCTTGTCGCAAGGCACAAGGTCTTTTCACCAGTCAAGTAGCAGAGGAGGGATGTTTTGGACCATGCCGAACCTAGGGACTTCGTGCTTCATTTTCTACAAACAAATAAAGGTTAGCCCTTTCCCCCTTCCAGATTCGACCATTTACACAATAATGATCAACATATTGACATATTTTCTCCAAGTAATGCACATAACATGACGATGCCCATTGGGAATGTGAAAATCCCGTCGGACTTTGGACAAGGCTTATCTTAGTGGGCTATTATGTTAACAACATTTAAACCGTGCTAGGTTTAACATGATGCATGTACATTTGATATTGGAGTAAGGTTTCTAGAATGGTCTAGATGGGTACTCTCAAGTAGACAACTTGAGAGGGAAAGGCACAGGACCGTCTACTACACCGTTGATCGACTAGTCTACCGCAAATAAGCCTTTCCGATTTTAAAAGGGCAATTTTGGAACTTAGAACTATGTGGATTATGCAATTAGACTAGGTGATCAAATAAACAAAGAAAATATAAAGGTCAAAGAATTTCATTATAACACAAAGGTAATTGGTACGACTCTTACAAGAATTGAGCTATAAGGGTCTATATTAGGTGATTAAGTGTATAAAGAAGGGGTCCTAAGTTTTTTAGCCTAAAGGATCACCCCGTGCAACATAAATAATATTTGCTAACCTCTTTTGATAGAATTTGCTCATATTATTCAACGGGCACAGACTATTATCTCCTGCTACCCGATTACTACGTCGAAGTTGTTTACCTAAAGCGTTCTAATTCAGTTCTAAGTCGTGTCCTATGCGTGCACTACTCGTCCCATGCCTATGGCCCAGGAGGCTTTGGACCTACTATTTGGATGGTTCTAGACTTCACTTAGGTTGCTCAAAAATGATAAATCTAAGCGATTTTCAAAATATGTAGGACTGAACATAAAGACAATAAATGGCTCAAGTTGGCCTCCACATGTAAACAACAAATACACGCGAGTAGGTTCATATTATAGGCAGTAGACAAATTTTAGAATTAAGACGAATTAGACTTCTTAAGTCCTATAGATGTGGCTTCTATGTGATTCTGATTTGCAAACGTGCAGGTAGTGTTATTGTCTTAAAACAATGAATTTGCAGATCGTAAGTATTACAAATCCTATAGGCATGATCTCTAAATTGTTTACGGAATAAGGCAGTGAAACCGTTTAATAGTTCAAAAGTGCCCATGTTTATTTTATCAACATATTTTCTAGGCGAGCAATAGGATCCTATAGGCAGAATTTCTAAGAGTTGGCAATTGAAACTGATCCTATAATATTTCATTCCTATAGGCATACTTTCTAGGCGAGCAATGCGATGGGAATAACAGTAATAGTAGCCAATTCAATTATAGTCCTATAGGCATGATATCTACGCGAATATTGTTAAGAGCATGTCTTTATTACTTAACGTGATCCTATGGGCATGATATCTAACACGTGTTAATAGAGCAAATTGAAAAATTAACCACTGATGTTGCAACATAATAGGCAGTTAATATCGTGTAGGAGTGGAGCATGTGAACAAGGGAAATATTCGTGTCCTATAGGCATGATCTCTAACAAACACATGACATAGAGCATATTGAGCAAATTGAAACACTCAGATCCTATATGCGGGATTTCTAACAAATGCATAGGAATGGAGCATATCGAGAAAATAAAATATTTAGATCATATAGGCATGTTTTTACCCTTTCATGCGAATGTTAGAATAGACCCGTTTTCCCAATTTCACTAACACCCCAAATGTCATTATTATAAATTATTACAAGATCAATGAATATAAATACAAATATTACACACAGAAAACTGCAGGCCCAAAAGTAAAAATATAAACCAGTATTGCCTAGACTCTCAACAAGCTCACTTTTTACAAATAGCAGGCCCAGATGTGAACTCAGCTCAAGCACTGGAGTGCATCAATTGCACAGCCCAAGTCTAGGTTTTAGAACCACATTAAAACCGAGATGGAGTCTCACTTACTAAATAATTGCGAGTTAACAAATACACCTAGCAATCACTTAAAGAATTTTGGCTCTACTAACAACGAATAAGTGACCTAATTTGAATGAATGCATTTGTATTTTAGAAGCAGGCATAGCAGTGTTGATTAAACAAAGAACATGCAAGTTAAGAGGATCAATAAGGCTTAAATTCCACATGGCAAGTTGATATAACAATACTGACATTCTGGACTCGATCAATTAGCAGGGGATAGCATTTTGAGCAGAAGAACATATTGAGAGCTAGAGGAACCAGGTTCTCTGAGGTTATAAGATAAACATATTAGAGTGCATAATGCCAAACAAGCACAGAATAGGGCACTAACCTAAAGGATTTCAAATGTCTATCTGGTACTATGAAGATTCTAGCATGACATTTCTAATAAGGTGACAAACAGCATATCAATATACTAGTAGTATAGCTTGGTCAGTATTATGAAACTTAACATGGTTGGAATAGGTCATAGTACAAAGGCTTTACAGAAACTTATGGCATGTGAAAGGCAGATTAGCTATATTTTAGCATATCAGTTGGCCCTACATAAGAGAAGAAATATGGCATTTACCCTAAAGTCTTAGATAATGTTAAAGAGAAGGATTGCAAATAGCAAGGAAACATGCTTAGGCTTGA
This sequence comes from Nicotiana otophora, assembly GCA_000715115.1. Lineage (NCBI taxonomy): Eukaryota > Viridiplantae > Streptophyta > Magnoliopsida > Solanales > Solanaceae > Nicotiana > Nicotiana otophora. Next base: position 39,297 of record AWOL01S0011453.1, on the reverse strand, counting down.
TCTTAAAAGAGTATGAGATTTATATAGTCAAAACTAGTTTGCAAAGAACAGTCGGCTAAACACAAGACTTCAATAAAACAAAGGAATGGTTTCATAAGAACTTTAGTATAGTACCTAAGCAAAGCATGAAAGGATTCTATAATTAACAACAAGTAGTCAGTTTCATTAAAAGAACATATACTATAGGCATGCGGTGAAACTCAAACCTCAAACATGTTCAGATGGTAAGAAAAATACAGAGGTATGGAACTGATTCTAGAGAAAACAAGGAAATCCAACATAGAAGTGCATGATATGGTGAAGAACACATATTAGCCTAATATAAACTAAGACCACACTGGAATCTATCACCTGCACTAAAATGCATTCAACTATCAAAGAATATAGATTGACAAGGGGTATCATAGCAGTGCAACATCAAGGATTCACAACCAATCAAAGGAACTAAATCATGCTCGGAATGTTAAACGTCCTTAATACCTACAACACATAGAGATATACAGAAGACAAATATTGAACATTGCAAGAGTTAAGGGCACTAACCACCAGCAAACTTATACGAGCAAAAGAATAAGGATTTTAGGATACTAGTAGCAAGAACCCCAAATCTTCGATGCTTCAAAGTTCACAAGAGACTCGTAAGGGCCCCGAGCAGTGCTTATACTGGAGGAGGTTAATAATATTATGGCCTTGGCTTTCAGCCGGCCAAAGATCCAAGTGTTTTAGAGAAGATGAACGAGAATAGAAAAATATTGAGTGCAGTAGCAGTGATAACTAGGTCTGTTTAAGGGGGTTAGGGAAGGGGTTTTTATAGTGTTCAGTTAACTAAAATCAAAAAGGAAACATCAATCGAATAAAAAAAATAAGGAAAGAATAACATGCAAAAAATGATTTTAAATCGGATTAGGAGAAGACCAAACAAACCCTAGTTGACAGAAATCAAAAATTGGCCGGGGATCTTGGCCAATCTAACCTATATAGCCTTGATATGAACGTGTAGATGAAATATTGTCTGAATCCCAGCGATTGAAGCTGATTCCTCTTGATTTCGAAGATTTGTACTTGCCAAAATAGAGCAAGTACTATGTAATACCATAAAGAGGCAACCAGTGGAGAAGGAACGTAAGTATGGTAAGTAAATAATGGGTGAATCTCATTGTTAACGGGATTAGGAAAGGGGTTGGTGAAGGACGGAGATTAGGGTTCTTCAGAAAGAGATGATACAGAGAGAGTTTAGAGGCGGCGGGTAGTGGGATAATGGGGTTAGGGTTTAGGTTTAATGGATTTAAAGGGGGGTGGCGGCTTATGAGCCATTGATCTCTGAGATCAACGGCCAAGATTAAAGGGAGATGGGGCGGGTCATACAAAACGGGCATCGGGTGATGGGTTATTGATATTGGGCTAGAGTTTTAGGAGTGGACTGGTGAACTAGGGTCCGAATTTGGCCTATTTTGGGCCAAAATTTAAAAATAGAAGAAATTAGCGAAAAATAATTTAATAAAATAGCTAAAATAAATATAAATATACTATTAATGCAACTCAGTAATCTAAAACAACAGTAGAAGATTATAAAAAAATGTAAGAAAAAATATTTTGGCTTTGTATAAAATAACAAATGCAGTAGATTGCAAAATATAGGTTATTATTGTAAGATTGTATAAATATCCTAAAAATACTAATATGATTTTATGAAATGAAGTAAAAACAATTTAACATATATATGGATGCAAATAATAAATTTGGATGACTAAGTCATCACAAATAATTTGAAGGAATAATTAGTAAATATTCAAGTATTTTAAATGCGAGAAAATTAATTCTCAAACAATTATAAAACATTATGGAAAATGCTTGTAAATTGAATAATGATGAAAATATGACATTTTGAAAGTATATATACTATTTTAAAATGTGAGGGCAAAACTGGGTACCAACAGCTGCCCTTCTTTACCCGGGAATGATGAAAGAGTTGTCGGGTAAAGACAATGATGATCAATTTTGGCTGAACTGGGTGAGGAATGATGGGATTTGAAAAAGAATGGCGGCCGAACCCTGGTTCCTGAGTTGCCTACATATCCTTGGTGTTACGGAAATCAGGTCGTGTGTAGTTCTCAATCCAATGACGAACGAAAATCGATGGAATTGTTATAAGAGTGATTGCATGTTTCGAAAAGGATCTTTTGGGGTAGGATAGTATCGTAAGCGAAGTCATGAATGTGAAATGAAAATTTCGGGCGTATCATGAGGCGGATATCATAACGGTCAAAGAGCGAAAGGTAGGCAATGTCGGTTATATTTGAAGTAGTCAAAGGATGTGAACGGAAATCGGAGCAAAGATTGCTCCTGTTTGCAGAACAGTTACCTCCCGAATTACCTACAAAACTCAAAACATGGTGCTCACGAACATATACAGGTTATTTAAACATGATGAAGATTTCCTTTAGACCATGAAGGTTGTCTTTGGACAGTGATGATGATGTCCTTAGACCATGATGTCCTAGTCCATGAAACGTATGATAAGGGATTTGCAGGACATGAAATGGTGGCCTCGGGCTATGAGGATGGTGCCTCTGGACTATGACGCCTTTGAATAATGATGTGCAGTATTGAGTGATCCTCAGGCCATGGAATGATGTATCCCGGCTATGAGGATGGTGCCTTCAGACTATGACGCCTTCGGACAAAATGGCAATGTTTCTGCCTATGAAATGCAAGGACGTGGCAATATCGATCGTTTGATAAAAGACACAGGTGATGTTTAGTTATTTATGAGAACGAGACAAGACAAGGCTTAGTCTTGTGTAAGATGAGGGAAGCGCTTAACCCGATATGAATAAGGGAGATGGTGCTTAGTCTCATGCAAGGAAATGTAGTGCTTAGCCTTGTGCAGTAAACGAAGGCAATTCTTAGCCTTATGCAATAAACTGAGACAATTCTTAGTCTCATACAAGAAGAGAAGACGGTGCTTAGTCTCATGCACGGAAAGGCAATGCTTAGCATTATGCAATAAACGGAGACATTGCTTAGTCTTATGCAAGAAAAGGAGACAATGCTTAGTCTCATGCAAAGAAAGGCAGTGCTTAGCCTTATGCAATAAACAGAGACAATGCTTAGTCTCATGCAAAGAAAGGCAGTGCTTAACCTTATATAATTTTGAGGCAATGCTTAGCCTCATACAAGAATAGGAGACAGTGCTTAGTCTCATGCAGGGATAGGAAATGCTTATCCTTATGTAATAAACGGAGACAATGCTTAGTCTCATGCAAAGAAAGGCAGTGCTTAGCCTTATGCAATTATTGAGGCGATGCTTAGCCTCATGCAATAAACGGAGACAATGCTTAGTCTCATGCAAAGAAAGGCAGTGCTTAGCCTTATGCAATTAAAGTGATGAGTGACAGTGAGAGAGTGAAGTATTTCTAAGCTGGATGTGTTTGCATTTGGTAACTTGTCATCACGAAGGTAGTGATTTGATGTGCGTATGTATTTGAGAATATTGCTATTTTTCCGTGCCTGCATTCAAAACAAATTGTGAGTTTTGCGGGGGAAGGTCGGTCCATGCTCTTGACTCCTTGCTTTGCCTTCATTCCTGTCTTGAGGTCCTGCTCGAGTTACCTTGGGCAATGTTTGGCTATCATAGTAACAAAGTTTTCGAAAATATGTATGCATTTGACAAATTATTTGCAAAAATATAGTTGTTTGAAATGTATTATAGTATGTGAGATCAAATAATTTAGATGAACCGGTGACTGTGATACATTTAGAGATATTGCAATCTCCTTGCCTTGGAATTTTGAGGGTCTTCCTCAAAATTTTGCCCTAGTTTAAATGCATACTTTTGACAATACTTTTCGGTTGTTCCACACATGACGATGTCGACTGAACTTGTGATCTTGCCCCAGTTTCTTATCATGGGAAAATGAAGACTTTATTAAGATGTGACCGAACCCACAGGGCAGCCTACGTATCCCCTCTTAAACGAGAATCAGGTCAAGCGTAGTTCAGTTACATCAAGTAAAGAAGTGCGAGCAATCCTAAACATAGTATCTTTTGACTGCTTCTAAGTTGATAGGTTTTGGCCAAATCTCTCTGTCCATTTCTGAAAGTATAAGTGCTCCTCCTGTCAGTACCCGACGAACCATATAGGGACCCTGCCAATTTGGTGAAAACTTCCCCTTGGCTTCATCTTGATGTGGGAAGATTTGCTTTAGCATCAATTGTCACTGTGTAAATTGCCTCGGTCTGACCTTTTTGTTGAAGGATCTTGCCATCCTATTCTGATAGAGTTGACCGTGACACACTACATTCATTCTTTTACCATCAATGAGAGTTAATTGCTCGTATCGGCTCTGTACCCATTCTGCATCGTTGAGCTCGGCTTCTTATATAATTCTTAAAGAAGGGATTTCTACTTCGACAGGAATAATTACTTCAGTGCCATAAACTAATAGGTAAGGAGTTGCCCCAGTTGATGTGCGAATCGTGTATGATACCCGAGCAGAGCGAATGGCAGCTTCTCGTGCCATTGTTTGTAATTATCTACCATTTTCCTTAGTATCTTCTTGATGTTCTTGTTGGCGGCTTCTATGGCTCCGATCATTTGCGGCCTGTATGTTGTGGAGTTCTTATGCCTGATCTTGAAGGTTTCACACATGGCCTTCATCAGATCACTATTAAGGTTGGCGGCGTTGTCAGTGATGGTTGACTCTGGTACTCCAAACCGACAAACAATGCGGTCCCGAACAAAATTTTCTACGACCTTCTTAGTTACAGCTTTGTAAGATTCCGCTTCAACCTTTTTTGTGAAGTAGTCTATGGCCACTAGAATGAATCTATGCCCATTCAAAGCGGCAGGCTCGATCGGGCTGATTACATACCCCAAGTCGAGAAAGGCCAAGGTGAACTTGTTGTATTTAGCTCATTAGGTGGTACTCGTATCATGTCAGCATGTATCTGGCATTGGTGGCACTTCTGAACATAATTGATACAGTTTGTTTCCATAGTCATCCAGAAATACCCTGCTCTTAGTATCTTTTTGGCTAAGGTGAACCCATTCATGTGCGGCCCGCAAGTTCCGACATGTATATCCTCGAGTAATCTGGATGCCTCCTTGGTGTCAACACACCATAATAATCCCAAGTCTGGAGTCCTTCTATACAGAATTCCCCCGCTTTGAAAGAAATGGTTGGCTAACCTTCGAAGTGTGCGCTTATGAGTATGGGTAGCATGCTTTGGATATTCTCCCTTTGTAAAATATCCCTTGATGTCGTGGAACCATGGATTTCCATCGCTCTCTTCTTCAACATGAGCACAATAAGCTGGTTGTTTATGAATTCCTATTGGGATAGGATCGATGAAGTTATTATCTGGTGTTATATCATGGAAGATAGAGTGGCCAATGCATCTGCGAACTCATTTTGAACCCTCGTACATGTTTGAATTCTATCTTTGTGGACCTTTTGATCAGCTCTTATACACAGTGCAAATATGGCAATATTTTGGTGTTCTTTGTAGCCCATTCTCCTAAAACTTGATGCACCAACAGATCGAAATCCCCAATTACTAGCAGCTCCTAAACATTCATGTCAATGGCCAACCTGAGTCCTAAGATGCAAGCCTTATATTCTGCCATACTGTTAGTGTATGGAAACCTGAGTTTTGCAGATACCGGATAGTGTTGGCCGGTTTCTGATAGAAAGACAGCTCTGATACCTACTCCTTTGAAGTTTGTTGCTCCGTCGAAGAACATTCTCTAACCATCATATGCTTCGGTGATATCTTCTTCCACGAACGACACCTCCTCGTCAGGAAAATACATTTTCAATGGATCGTATTCTCTGTCTACGGGATGTTCTGCAAGATGATCTGCCAATGCTTGCCCATTGACCGCCTTCTAAGTTACATAGATGATGTCGAACTCGCTCAGCAATATTTTCCACTTTGCTAACTTACCCGTAGGCATGGGCGTCTGAAAGATATATTTCAGTAGATCTATCCTTGATATGACATATGTAGCGTATGCACAGAAATAATGCCTCAAATTCTGAGTTATCCATGTCAAAGAATAGCAGGTGCGTTCCAACAAAGAGTACCAGGCTTCGTAGGGTGTGAATTTCTTGCTCAGATAATATATTGCCTGCTCATTTCTTCTAGTTTCATTGTGTTGTCCCAAAACACAATGGAAAGCTCCGTCCAGTACAGACAAATAAAGCAGCATTGGTCTTCTTGGCTATGGTGGGACCAGAACAGGTAGTTTGGATAAATAATCCTTGATTTTGTCGAAGGCTTTTTGGCATTCTTCAGTCCAACTTGTTGCAGCATTTTTCCTCAGCATCTTGAAGATCGGCCCACATATCACTGTTTATTGTGCTATAAAGTGATTGATGTAATTGAGACACCCTAAAAAGCTCATCACATCTTTCATATTCTTCGGATGTAGCAAGTCTTGGATTGCTTTGACTTCTGATGGGTCTAACTCAATCCCTCTGCGACTGATGATGAATCCTAACAATTTTCTGGCAGGGACTCTGAAAGCACATTTTGCAGGATTCAGTTTCAGATTATACCTTCGAAGACGATCAAAGAATTTCCTCAGATCTGCTATGTGATCCATACTCCTTTTGGATTTGATGATAACGCCATCCACGTACACTTCTATATCTTTGTGTATCATGTCGTGAAAAATAGTTGTCATGGCTCTCATGTCGGTGGCTCGGACATTCTTCAGACCAAATGGCATCAGTTTATAACAATATATTCCCCATGGCGTGATGAAGGCTGTCTTTTCAGCATCCTCCTCATCCATCTAAATCTGATGGTACCCCGCGAAGCAATCCACAAAGGATTGGAGTTCATGTTTGGCATAGTGGTCGATCAATATATGTATATTAGGAAACTGGAAATTATCTTTGGGACTCGCTCTATTTAGATCTCGGTAGTCAACACATACGCTGACTTTCCCATCTTTCTTCAGAACTGGCACAATGTTGGCCAACCAAGTCGGGTACTCGACCACTCTAAGAACCTTGGCTTTGATCTGCTTGGTGACCTCCTCTTTTATCTTCAAATTCATATCCGGCTTGAACTTTTTGAGCTTCTGTTTTACCGGTGGACATGTAGGATTAGTGGGTAGCTTGTGAGCTACTATGGATGTGCTCAAACCCGTCATATCATCGTAGGACCATGCAAAGATATCTTCATACTCTTTTAGGAATCTGATATACTCTTCTTTCTCTGACAGTGATAGATGAATGCTTATGCGTGTTTCCTTGACCAGTTCGAAATCCCCTAAGTTAACTGCTTCAGTTTCGTCTAAACTGGACTTTGTCTGGTTTTCAAAATTTTCCACTTCTCTGACAATTTCATCAGGTATCGTACCATCTTCCAGATCCTCCGAATCACTATCCTTATATTGCGTTGTCTCATTACATGTCACAGTCACAGGTTCATCGGGATAGGTAATAATAATGCTGTAAAAAGAGAAAATGTAGAGAATAATAGTAAATACAAAAAGTAGCAATGCATTAATTAAAATCTTTAAAATGTCAACAAATGTGGCTCGATGACTCAAGCAATTATTTTAAAATAAAATACTGAAAATGTCTCAAATACTCAAAACTATTTTTAAAAATAATTGATGTTAATCTGCCAAGCTACTTAGGAAATCGACGGGCATGGGACGGTGCAGCAGTCCAGCTATTGAGAACGGCTCCTCTTTCCAGATAAGGTCTTCCTCCTCCTCAACTATCGCACTGCAATCCATATCTTCTTCATCCATAAATAACTTCCTCATGCCGGCTAAGACTTCATCTTCCTCAGATCCCCACATCACGTGTGCTTGTTAGAATGTATGGTGTAGAGGTGGTACCGATTGTTCCAGTAGATAATAAGGACCATGCCATGGCAGTGACCAATCTTGGTACTCTTGCCAAGTATATTCACACCCGAGCCCAAAAGTTGTACCATGACGTTTTGGTTGTACTGGTTTGGTGATCCCTTGGAGGTTTTTGTCGAGACCCTTGCCAGATTCATACCTTGTCCATATTAATATGCTTTCTGTCTTGTTACTCTGTCATCGATTCTTTTCAATTGCATTGACCCGCTGAATGCGATGGTACATCTCCCCATCCAGCTTCTTCCTATTCTCGATGACTGGAATGGTCTGATTGGTATAAATGGGGTTACTTACATACCCATGGATAATCACTCCTTGATGATTCCATTCAAACTTCACAGCCTGATACAGAGTTGAAGCTATTGCCCCAGAGCCGTGCATCCAGGGTCGTCCCAACAATAGATTATAGGTAGCAGATATGCCCAGCTCTTGGAACTCGATATCAAACCAGGTCGGGCCCATTTGTAGGTTAAGGTTGATTTATCCGATTGTGGCTCTTTGGGATCCATCAAACGCCTTCACATTCATGCTTCCCATCCGTATCTTGTGCAGGACTTTATCCAACCTCTTTAGAGTAGTTAATGGGAATATGTTGAGACTGGATCCTCCATCTATTAGGAACCTGGCGATGAATTTATCCTCAAATCGCACTGTGATGTGTAATGCCCTGTTGTGACTTAGTCCCTCTAGTGGTAACTCATCTTCATGAAAGGTGATTTTGTGGCTCTCCAGTACCTGCCCAACCATGATGTCCATCTCCCCACTAGTGATGTTTGGTACGTAAGCTTCACTCAGCACTTTCATCAGGGCATTCCTGTGTGTCTCGAATTTTTGCAGCAGCGACAAAATGGATATCTGAACAGGAGTTTTGTTCAGATGATTGACAACAGAGTATTTCCTTGCTTGTACTTTTCTCCAAAGGTCATCAGTACCCGTCTCGACAATAGGTGGCTTAGATGCGGCTTCCTTGCTTATTCCTCCCAAGTTTTCAGGTGTATAGACTCTGCCAGTTCTGGTCATGCCTTGTGCCGTGCCTATCTCTTCCACTTTTGCTTTCCCTTTTCTCCTGACTTCCACAACATAGTCCCATGGGATGGTATCAGACTTGTAGGATGGTGTGGGAGCTACCATCACAGTGAAGAGTGCATATACTTCGACCTCAAATGGTTCTTGGGTTTGTACCACAACTATTGTGAGGGTGACCGGGGACGTCTTAGGATCATCCCCCTCTCGAATGAGTCTGATTGACCCTTTCGGGTCCCATTCTTCGTCAGTCTCTACTACATTCACTGTCTTACCTCTATGATCTGGGAGAGGATTGTTACGCACATTCGGTGTTGTTTCCTTTGCCTGTATGACCTTGTTGTCGATTAGTGTCTGAATCTTGTCTTTCAGTGTGCGACACTCATCAATTGTATGACCCTTCATGCCTGAATGATAGGCACATATCTTGTTCGAGTTAATCCACTGATAAGCATTCTCCATAGCAACAGCAGGGATGGAAGTGACATAACCAGCATCATTCAATCTATCATGTAATTGGTTTATGGGCTCAGCGATTGGGGTGTATTGTCTAGGTGGTATGTGGTCGAGTTTGGGCATGGTTTTCGGTAGTTTTGGCGAGCAGGTAGAGGTGAATGGTAATATGCGGGTTGAGTGTTATAGGCGTGGTAGGTAGTAGCAGGTTGTTGGTATTTGGGGGTGAAGGTTGATATGTGGGTGGAGGTGTTTGGTATGTGAGTGGAGATTTAGGACCTTGGGCCTCCATTACATCACCTACTTACTTTTTCTTCGAAATACCTCGCGATTGCAAGGCTTTATTTGTCGCATGCGGTGCTTCAAAATTCATCACCATCCCACTTTTAATCCCTTATTCTATTCTTTCTCCTAGTTTAATGATGTCATAGAATTTATGGCTCTCAATAACCATCAACCTTTCATAGTGACGCGGGTCTTGAGCTCTGACGAAGAACTTATTCATTTGTTCTTCTTCGAGCGCTGGTCTTACTTTTGCATCCTCGGATCTCCACCGAGTAGAATATTCACGGAAGGTTTCTATTGGTTTCTTATTGAGGTTTTGAATGTAGAAAACATCTGGTGCGTTCTCTGTGTTGAACCTAAATCTATCTATAAAGTCTGACGCCATGCTTACCTAGCTCACCCACTTCTTCGGATTCTGGCTGATATACCAGGACAATGCATATCCTGTGAGGCTTCGCATGAATAGTTTCATGTAGATTTGTTCGTTTTTGCCCACTCCTACAAGCTTGTCATAATATGTCCTCAGATGCACTTTTGGATCACCAGTTCCATCGAACATTTCAAATTTGGGAGGTTTGTAACCATCCGGCAACTCTACATCTAGCTGAATGAACAAGTCTTCATAATTCAAGCCTTCAATGCCTTTACCACCTTTGATATTCTGAACTTTGCTAGTGAGCTTCTTGAGTTCTTCCACCATATTCTTAATGAGCAGGTCCTTCTCGATCGATTTGGGTATGTATAGGGTTTGTTGCGGGGTGTGGGGTAAGGTTTCCACATATATTGGATTGCTTTGGTTGACTCTGGGTATCTGGGCATAAGGGTGGTCATTTGTTGAGTTTTGGGGATCAGGAGTGGGTTGCGGTGCATTCTGCGGAGTGTGTACCCCTCGCGGTTTTCTAAAGATGTTGGGCTCTAAGAAAAATGAAGAATTACACTATTTAAAAAACTCCCTCATTCCTTTTAGGTTTATTTACGAACATTATGGGCATAGTAAATCGTATCGGCTTCATCATGAGGAACTTGCCATTACTTCCCTAGGTTGGACACATCACCGGGTTTATGTATTCATCATTTTCTTCTTGGGTTTGTTGATGTATTTGTATTTTAGAAGCAGGCATAGCAGTGTTGATTAAACAAAGAATATGCAAGTTAAGAGGATCAATAAGGCTGAGATTCCTCATGGCTAGTTGATATAACAATACTGACATTCTAGACTCGATCAATTAGCAGGGATAGCATTTTGACTAGAAGAACATATCGAGAGCTAGAGGAACCAAGTTCTCTGAGGTTATAAGATAAACATATTAGAGTGCACAATGCCAAACAAGCCCAGAATAGGGCACTAACCTAAAGGATTTTAAATGTCTATCTGGTACTATGAAGATTCTAGCATGACAGTTTTAATAAGGTCACAAATAGCATATCAACATACTAGTAGTATAGCTTGGTCAATATCATGAAACTTAACATGGTGGGAATAGGTCATAGTACAAAGGCTTTACCGAAACATATGACATATGAAAGGCAGATTAGCTACATATTAGCATGTTAGTTGACCCTACATGAGAGAGGAAATGTGGCATTTACCCTAAAGTCTTAGATAATGCTAAAGATCAGGATTACAAATAGCAAGGAAACAAGCTTAGGCTAGATCTTAAGAGAGTATGGGATCTATATAGTTGAGACTAGTTTGCAAAGAACAGTCGGCTAAACACAACACTTCATTCAAAGCAAAGGAATGGTTTCATAAGAACTTCAGTATAGTACCTAAGCAAAGCATGAAAAGGATTCTATAATTAACAACAAGTAGTCAATTTCATTAAAAGAACACATACTATAGGCATGCGGTGAAACTCAAAGCTCAAACATGTTCAGATGGTAAGAAAAATACAAAGGTATGGAACTGATTGTAGAGGAAAATAAGGAAATCCAACATAGAAGTGCAGGTTATGGTGAAGAACACATATTATCCTAACGCAAACTAAGAACACACTAGAATCTATCACATGCACTAAAATTCATTCAACTATCAAAGAATATAGAACGACATGGGGTATCATAGCAGTGCAGTATCAAGGATTCACAACCAATCAAAGGAACTAAATCATGCTCAGAATGTTAAACTTCCTTAATACCTACAACACATAGAGATATACAGAAGAAAAATATTGAACATTGCATTAGTTAAGGGCACTAACAAGTAACAAAATTAGATGAGCAAAAGAATAAGGATTTTAGGATACTGGTAACAAGAACCCCAAATCTCCGATGCTTCATAGTTCACAAGAGCCTCGTAAGGGCTCCGAGCAGTGCTTGCACCGGAGGAGGTTAATACTATTATGGCCTTGGATTTGAGCCGGCCAAAGAGCCAAATGTTTTAGAGAAGATGAACGAGAATGAAAATATATTGAGTGCAGTAGCAGTGATAACTAGGTCTCTTTAGGGGGTTTAGGGAAGGGGGTTTTATAGTGTTCAGTTAACCAAAATCAAAAAGGAAAATATCAATCGAATCACAAAAATAAGGAAATAATAACATGCAAAAAATGATTTTGAATTGGATTAGGAGAAGACCAAACAAACCCTAGTTGACAGAAATCAAAACTTAGTCGGGGATCTTGGCCATTCGAACCCATATAGCCTTGATATAAACGTGTATAGACGAAATATTTTCTAAATCCCAACGATTGAAGTTGATTCCCCTTGATTTTGAAGATTTGTACTTGCCAAAATAGAGCAAGTACTATGTAATACCATAAAGAGGCAACCAGTGGAGAAGGAACGTAAGTATGGTAAGTAAATAATGGGCGAATCCCCTTGTTAACGGGATTAGGAGAGGGATTGGTGAAGGGCGGCGATTAGGCTTCTTCAGAAAGAGGTGAGACAGAAAGAGTTTAGAGGCGGCGGGTAGTGGGATAATGGGGTTAGGGTTTAGGTTTAATGGATTTAAAAGGGGGGGTGGCTTGTGAGCCGTTAATCTCTGAGATCAATGACCAAGATTAAAGGGAGATGGGGCGGGTCATACAAAACGGGCATCGGGTGATGGGTTGTTGGTATTGGGCTAGGGGTTATTGAGCTAGAGTTTTAGGTGTGGGTTGGTGAATTGGGGTCCGAATTTGGCCTGTTTTGGGCCAAAATTTAAAAATAGAAGAAATTAAAGAAAAATAATTTAATGAAATAGCTAAAATAAATATAAAAATACTATTAATGCAACTCAGTAATCTAAAACAACAGTAGAAGATTCTAAAAAATGTAAGAAAAAATATTTTGACTTTGAATAAAATAACAAATGTAGTAGATTGCAAAATATAAGTTATTATTGCAAGATTGTGTAAATAGCCTAAAAATACTAATGTGATTATATGAAATGAAGTAAAAAATATATTTTAAACATATATCTGGATGCAAATAATAAATTTGGATGACTAAGTTATCACAAATAATTTGAAGGAATAATTAGTAAATATTCAAGTATTTTAAAAGCGAGAAAATTAATTTTAAAACTCTAACAATTATGAAAAATTATGAAAAATGCTTATAAATTGAATAATGATGCAAAGATGACATTTTGAAAGTATATATACTATTTTAAAATGTGAGGACAAAATTGGGTATCAACAATAATAACATCAACATCAACATCAAACTACCATTTAATATCAAACTACTTAATACTTCAAATAGTTGGTCGTCAACCTAATGATCTTGTGAATAATTAAATACTCAAAAGATCAATCGGCAATCTATTGATCTTGTGGATAATTATATGTCAACCTATTACAATAACAACAACAATAAACCAGTATAATTCCACTAGTGGGGTCTAGGGAGGATAGTTTGTACGCAAACCTTACCTCTACCCTAGGGTAAAGACGTTGTTTCTGATAGACCCTCGGCTCCTTCCCTCCAAGAACTCCCCACCTTGCTCTTGGGGTCACTCGAACTCACAACCTCTTGGTTGAAAGTGGAGGGTACTTACCACTAGAGCAACCCACTCTAGTCAATATGTCAACCTATTGAATACTTCAAATAATTTATCATCAACCTATTGACTTTTTGAATAATTAAACATAGAATAATTGAATACTTCAAATAATTTATCATCAACCTATTGATCTTGTAGATTTAATGACAATCAATATCAAACATCCTAATAGATGTTTGAAACATCTGCGTTAGATATTTGAAGAAATTAGATGGTAGTTGAAGGTGGAAAAAAATATAAGGACATAATAACATCAACATCAACATCAAACTACCATTAAACATCAACCTACTTAATACTTCAAATGATTGATCATCAACATGATGATCTTGTGGATAATTATAAGTTAATTATACAAATCTAGATCTTATTTAGTTCTCCAATAACATCAACGTCAAATTATCAAAACAAGTACAACAATAAAGTCATTAAGCCACAGTGGAGTTGCTTGTTCCTTCAGTTCTCTGCATGCAAGTAGTTCTTTTGTGGCCAGTCCTTTCGCATATGAAGCATCTGTTTTACTTCCCCGCTTGCTGGAATCCGCTTTGTCTTCCTTCTTCCCAGTTGAATTTAATATGAAGGTGGAGGTATCTTTCTCTCAACAAGCTCAGGAGGAACCTCCCAACATTCTTCAGAAGGCACCGGATTAATTTTGATGACATATGCATTCACGTATGTGTCTATATAATAAAAGTCAAAAGTATAGTCATAAATGCTCGTTCTGTATTGAGCACCAAACTCAACTCTAAGGGCTGCCATAACGTGTGGACAAAGTATTTTGTCTAGGTCGAACTTTCTACAAGAACATATTCTGTTGCGTAGATCAACCTTTGCAACCGTACCATGACCGGTGATGCTGAACACTTGTTGCCTTATTGGATGGACCAATAGCTTGTTGCCCAAAGTTGCATTTCTATTAATCTTCTTTTCAATTGAAGGTACACAAATGATTGGAGTATCGAGGAACTGTATATGCCTCTCATGGAATGTTTGAGCAAATCTCCTGCTAATAGCATCGAATAGGGCAGTGATAGGGAATTCTCTTTCGAGTAGAAATATTAAGTTAACAGACTCAGCAATATTTGTGGTCAATACTTCATACCTGAAATAAGGACATATAAGACTTTTTTAGAATTTGGAATATAAGCAATATTGGTCAAACATCTTACAGAAATGGGAATGCAGTAACATGTTTCATGTGAAGCCTGAAATATCTTAAGAGATGTTTAAAACATCGTAAAACATGTTTGAAACACCTTCTAAGCTGTTTGAAACATCTCGTAAGATGTTTGAACTTGGAAGTCGTAACCTATTTTATAAGAGATTGTAAAACATCTTAAGAGATGTTTCAAACATCTTAGGGAATGATTCGAACACCTTCAAAGATGTTTTACCAGGGGAGTTCACATTAACGTACATGTTACCAGGGAAGTGTGCTCTGCTCCATTTGTGGAACCCAACATCCTCCTCAAGATATTTAGCAACTCTTACATCGTTATCTTTGATTTGTTGAAAATGATCATTGAACTTATCAATCCTATAAGCTTTAGCTACAGAATAATAATGGTAAACTCCGCAATGAAAATTTTTGCGAATATTTTCAGCAAGGTGCTTCATGCAAAATCCGTGATGAGCCTGAGGGTAAAATTTTGAGATCCCATTTGCTATGCTTATATGCCTATCAGAAATTATACACAACTCAACACTGTCAGGGTGTATGCTGGACAATTGTTCAAAAAACTAATCATATACGGCATCACACTCCTTGTCTACTACACAAAATGCCACAGGAAAAATATGGTTCTCTGAATCCTGTGCCACGGCAGATAACAACACTCCACGATACTTTCCCATCAAAACTATCTCATCAACAGCTATGACTTTCCTCATAAACAAAAATCCCTAAATCCAAGCTTCATAAGCTACAAAAAATACTAAATCTTCCTCTTATTATCAAGCTTCAGTACCGTCTTTCTTCCTTCATTTGCGTTCCTAGGCGCGTAGCGGTACGCATCTAAAATTTCATACCCGTGCTCCGGACTCCCCATTTTCATAGCCTTTGCAATATAACCTCCCTTCATACACTTCCAATAGCTAACATTACAACCCAAATCTAAATGAACTGTTTCCATAATTGTTTTGTTAGACGGACCTCTGCCCTCTTGAAACTTAGAATGAATGTATTCACCAATGACATCCGCAGAGGCGTGTGGATGCTTTTCTGTAAGATGTTGTGACCCACATCTGTGCTCATTCTTGTACCTCATAACATAAAACATGACAGTACTTATATATTTGATAGCTCAAAATCACCACTTGGAATCGTTGTCTATACATTTGATACAGTACACAAATTTAGTACTCTTCACTGATTTGAAACGGAAAGCAGCCTTCAACACAACTAGCTCACGCATGTTTTTGAAACTTAAACCCTTATAAAACTCTGTGTCATCTTCATAATTGTGGCTGCTTTGTGTTGTCAATTCTACCTCTAGTGAATTGCTTTCAACTCCAGGAAAGTTTGCATATTCTTCTTCTTCGGTTTCTGGTATATCCATATTCAAAGGACCCATTTTTGGAATATGGCTATTCAAAAGATCTTCTTCAATATCATCCAATCCATGGCTATCATGTTGTTCCATTAGAGGTGAATTTGGAAATTCTACCAATCTTTCAACCACGGATACCCTTAGAATGGGCTTATTTTCATCTTCTAAATAATAGCTCAAACAATCATAATTCTTTATTTTAAAGGGAGCTACTTTATTGTGCTTTTCACCAATGTTATGCATGTAAGTTATGGACATATCACTCGGATAAAAAGTTAATTCACAACCAACAATAATCTTGTTAACAAACTCATCATACGTAACATCTCTACGCACCTTTATTAGAGCCGTCTCTTTACTCTTCGAACGTCAGGTAAAACGTGTAGAGGACTCCACCAATTCACCATGACAATCAACTCCCAATACAATATAATCAATCATTTTGTAATGGAATACCTGCAAATATCATAAATATATAAATAACTGGTATAAAGAATCAACTTTTTTGCAAACATCCTAATCATGTTTCAAACTTTCTAAGAAGATGTTTAAAACATCTTGAGAATATACTTAGCATGTTTGAAATATCCTGAGAGGATGTTTGAAACATCCTGAATGGACTTTCAGGATGTTTGAAACAAGTACCTACAATTATATCAGGATGTTTTAAATATCTCACGGAATATTTTAAACATGTCACCGGATGTTTGAAACATCTCATCAAATATCTCACCGTATGTTCGAAACATCTCATCAAACATCTCACCGGATGTTTAAAACATCTCGTCAAACATCTCACCGGATGTTTGAAACATCTCACAGGATGTTTAAAGCATCACAAAAACCTGAGTTCTGCAAATGAAAAAAATAAGATTAAACATCAATCTTTACTTACCAACAATGACGAATAAACTGGATATCTCCCTTGAAATAATGCACAAGTAAATTTAGCAAATCACGATCAAGTGTTTCTCAATGGCACAAGGGTCAATCTTCAATTGTTCTTGTTATTTTTTCACTAATCTTTCTCAACAAAGAACATGAACATCAAAGAAGAAGATTTGTGAAAAATAATGTCAGGATTAAAGAAAGAAGAAGAAGAGATTGAACACAACAGAAGAAAGAAGAAGCAGAAGAAGAACAAAAGAAAAAATATAGGTTTTTGTGAATTAGGAATGAGGAATGGGGGTTGGGAGCGGGAATGGGAGCTGGAGAGGGTTTTTGTTTTTTTAGAGAGGGTGGGGCCCATTTGGGGCAGTTGTGATAATTATAAAAATTTGGGGCTTTTTTAAACCTAGTTATAAATATTAAACACTAACAATGAAAGTGTCTTTTTTACACCAATCTTAACACTTTTGTCTTATAAATTGCTTTAAGTGTTCAAAAGTCCTATAAATTTAATTCCCATGAGTTACCATTTGGTTCAAAAATATTAAAGGAGTAGAGTTTAGATGAAGTGTAAAAAAGTCGTTCAAATTCTTATGCGGTAATTCAACTTTAAACCTAGGAGGTATCCTACTTATTATATAGTAAGTATAAGTATAAGTTTGATATGATATGATGATGATGTAGATATAGATAGATTACCTTCCTTCTAGTTTAAAAGACATTATTTTTCTTTTGATTTAGAAATATTCTACAATAATTGTAAGAAGTTTTCAAAACAAATTTAGGGTCTATTAGGAAATTAACATGTTCTTATAATTTTATTCCCTTTAGCTACATATAAACAACGATGTACTCTCATATTTTTGACAGATATTGTCTCCAGATTCTTTGATTTCTTAAAAATATTTTTTCATTTAGAGTTCATTTGGACATAACCTTTTTTCGAATTTTTTTTTTTTAATCAGTGTTTGGCCATAAACTTTCACTTGAAGATGAATTTTTGAATTTTTCAAAAATTTGAAATACTCCAAAAAGCAGTTTTTCAAAATTTTCACTCAGATCACTCACAAAACTTCAAAAACAACCCAAAATTATATTTATGTCCAAACACAACTCTAATTTTTAAATACCATTTTCACTTTAAAAAATTCACTTTTTTGTTGGAAATTTATAATTCTTATATCCAAACGCCCACTTAATATCTTAAAAAGAAAATATTCATAGTGCTTAATGAAAATAGTGTAATATTGGAAGGGGAAGATTGGCCAAGATATAATTATTTGATTAATAAATAAATTTAAATAATTATTACAAGAAATTAATACAAGAGAGGTAAGCGTAAAATTATACTTAACTCATAAAAAATATTAGTGTTACAAAATCAAACCTAAAGGAAAATCTTTAAAATTAGTGCGAAAATTATTTTCTAAAGAAATAAGATACTATTCAATATTTGGAGAATAGGCCCAAAATAGTCCAGTATCTTTGGACTTTAACTGAAACTAGTTCTATTTCTTTCACATGGAGCACTAATAGTCCACGTTATTTAATAAAGTGGTACACTTTTAGTCTCCATATTTGATATGAAAAAAAGTATTTTCCTCCCAACCCCAATTACCCAACGTTTTCAAGACTCTATTTTCTTCAAGAATTTAACTATTCTTTTAAAAATTTACACAAACCCAAAGGGACTAATGTGTTGCTTTGCCTTTTCTCGCAAAAAACAATGTTGAAATTTGTGTTACACAACTAACAAGAAAACACTCTTTTTTGGTTGAAAAAGAAAGTACTCTTTCTACAACATGAAAAAAGTACTCATTTTGTCAAAATGAACGAAAATACTTTTTCTATATCATGAAAAAAAATATTTTTTGCAATATCATTTTGTTGAAATAAAAGAAAATACTTTTTCTAAATCATAAAATGAAGAAGAATTAACCCAAATAGCCTCTTACCTAACTACTTAAACTAAAAATAGCCGATTGAGGTATAATATATGTACAATTTATATATTATATGTGTATAATTATGTATAATAAATGTATAATATATGTATGGCTAGAAAATATAAACAGTGAAGAAAAGTTTGAAGAAAAGGGTGTGGGAGGTTGAAGAAAAGTATTGGAAAATATTTTTCCTTCTCTCGACATGGAAAATAGTTTTCTCCAATTGGAGGGAAATGAGTTCATGAGGAAAATATTTTCCAAAATATTTAAGCCAATCAAACATGAAAAAATTGAAAATATTTTTTTTTCATATCAAACATGGAGACAAAAAGTGTACCACTTTATTAAAGAATGTGGACTATTAATGTTCCATGTGAAAAAAATATGACTAGTTTGAATTAAAGTCCAAAGATACTGGACTATTTTTGGTCTTTTCTCTCAATATTTGCAATTTAAGTTTGTGTCTACCAGTAGGTGACAAGTTTGGTGAGATGAACAAATGATAGAGTCGTGTAAAGCATTATTTACCCGAAAACCGGATAGAGTTTAATTTATACGTAGTTATAAGGATATGTGGTATAGCTTAATATAAATTGTAAGGATAAATAGAAATCTCAAATACGGATACCAAATAAACAAGGTTGGAAAGAAGATGATTTTTAGGACTAAGCAAGATGAATCAATTTATGAATCTTAAAATAATAACTCTTCATATGGTGCTTGAATTTATAATGTAAGTCAAAGAACTGCCTTCTACCGTAATGTAGCCATTCTCTTTATAGTGGAGGATCCTACTTTAGATATAATTAAAAATACATAGTGGAGAACCCATGATAAATCTGTTTTTCCTAATTTCCGCCGCGATTCTCTCCCGTAGTGTGTATGCAACGGCTCGTGTCTATGAGCTCGAGCTCGATCGACCTCGGTGCTGATCGGTATTGCTTCTAGAGCTCGATGTGGACTCAGAATCAGGTGATGATTCGGGCTCGGTATCAGTTGGCCTCTGCCCCTTAAGCTCGAAATCATCTCATCATAGTTCGATTCGGACTCGAGCTCGATAATGACTTCGAATTCGGTGTTTGACCTATACCTGAAATCTGAAGCTCGTTCATACCATCTTCGGAACCCATCTCGATATTACGAAATCTTTCTTCGATCTATTATATTTTGACCTCGATCGATCGTACGAAGGCCTAAATCAATTTCGACCGTATACAAATAGTCCCCTCGTTTCTCGGGAAGGATGTGGTGAGAAATGATATGATTTCTCAATGGCTCGATTGGATATGCGCTGATGTTTGCATCAAGCCCGACCATGACGTCCGTGATAGTTGTCTGTCGGTTTAGCTTACCAAGGCATTTAATGTGTGTCAGACGGTGGTCGGCCACCGTTGATATTGAACTGTCATTGCTTCAATCTATAAATAGCCCTTCCTTCCACTATTTATCACTTTTACGTCTTCAATCTTCAAAAAACAATTTAAGTTCTTTTTCGTCTCTTCTGAGTTCATTCACTGATCTGTGACTCTTTTCTGCAACATTCTTCTTCTAAACCACCAAATCTTTGTCACCTTCTTTAAATTCAAAAATGGTGAAGACATCAAAAACCGTCCCCCAAAAACAAAAAGCTTCTTCTTCCCAATCTGTCGCCGACAAAACACCGGTGGATCCACGGCCTGAGGAGTGCATTCCGTCGGCGTGTATTCTTACCTCCGATTTCAAACTCGATAAAGGTTCGCCGGTTCCTAGCCGATGTGAACCCGTATCGAGATATATTTGTTCGATAACTGGGGAGTATATCGAGTAGATAAAAAGAAAATTGTAACTGGGGGAATAAAGAAGTGGTAGTGCCATCTCCCGAAGAGGATATTACTACTCACATGAGAGGGTTTTTAAGTGTGTACACTTACCCTTTCACGTTAGCTCCCCTCGACCTTGTTATCATAGATTTTTATCGTAAATACTGTTGATACCCAATTTTTCCCTCATATTTTTAAATATATATATATATATATATATATATATATATATATATATATACACCTTCAAAATAGTACGTATGAATCATCATTTAGTTTATAAGCATATACAAGCATTTTTCATAAAAACAATTTCATAATTTTAAAAGGCTTTAAATCAATTTATTTCTGTATTTTTTATTATATAAATATCTAATAATTACCTTCCAAATTATTTTTATGATGATTTAATCATCTAAGTTTATCATTTATACTAATATGAGGTTTTAAATGTTTTCGGGGCATTTCTTATAATTACATTTGCATTTTTCAGGGCTAAATTGCATATTTTGCAATAATAGCCCATATCCATGTATAATTACATTATTTATAAAAAAATAACTTTTTATATTTTTATAATGTTAAATAATTGTTTTAATCATTTTCATGCAGAAATTATATTTTTTAATTTATTTATTATGTTTTTATAAATTATTTATTTGTTAAAATTTGGTTTTTAAAATCTAGCCCTAAATTCCATCTAATTTCGGACCTAACTACCCAAACATAGCCCAATTACCCCTGGCCCAAGACCAATTAACCCAACCCCATACCCGGTCGCGACCCGTTTAACCACCCGACCCAAAACCCTTTTAAATCGTGGTCATTGATCTCTGAGATCAACGGCCCACATTACACCATCCATTTTTAATTATACCCAAACCCCCTAACCCTAAATCATTCCTCCCTGCCTGCCACCCTTGAATCCTTTCATCTCTCATCTCTCAAACCCTAGCCGTCTTTCCCCCAATTTTCTCTCCTAATCCCACCGGACATGGGATTACATAATTGTTTCTTGCCATATTCTACTTCCCCCTGGTACTGGAACCTTCTATATACCGCTTACCTAAACATGGAAAGCGGATCTTATCAACTTCGAACAAAAGCTAGTTCAGTTCCTTGACTTTTTCCGTCTATGTTTATTTTGTTCTTTTTTGGTATGAATCTCTGTGTATTTCTGTGATTCCTACTCACCCTAAAATTAGGGTTTCAGATTCTTTTAAATCGAACCAAGTCTGGATCGATTCCTTTTAAAAGGTATTTCTGTCTATGTTCATCTTATTCTATGCAGCATGTGCTTTTTACCTTTTATTTATTTTAGATTTCTGTCGATTTGTGTACTTTACCTAAAATTAGGGTTTTAAAATTTTCTCTTTCCCTTACTGATTTCAATTTCTTTACTTTCTCATGTTTGATTGATGATTTTCCTTGTTTGGATGTTAATTTCTACTATATTATAAACCCCTCCCCATCCCCTTTGAGACAGACTGGAATCGCTAATGTTTACTAAAAAATGGAATTTATCACTCTTTGTTCTCTAAATACTCTTGTTCTATATTCTGGTTCCCGGACGGCTGAAATCCAAGGCCAGAAATTCTGGGTTCTTGCTACTGTGGACTTTGTTCTTTCTTGGTTTTCGCTTAACTGGTGAGTTGCAGAACTTTTGTCACTTCATTCCTATTTACCTGTCATTTGCATATGTTTTTGCTTTTGAAGATTGTAATTTAATGTGTTTTCTGGGCTATTCTTATATGCAATCGTGATTGCTTTACTTTAATTTTTGGTCTCTCTAATCTTCACTTCATTATGTTGGTAATCTGAAACATACCTAAGCCTAATTTGAGTAATTAAGATTTTCTTAATTTCGTTTAGCCAGTGTGTTACTGCTTGACATCTCTTTGGTGTTTAATCCTTCTTAAGGTTGTCCATTCTGTTATTCGAATATCCTCCATATGCATAATTTGAACTTCCTTTGGATTAACTAGTCTATTAAGTCAGTTTGAATGCTTGCACTTAGTGTACGACATGAGTTTATCTTCCCTTTCTGTTCTGAATCTCTATAATGGCAATCTTGCATAGGTAGTATATTTTAATTCTGTGTCAACATCATGTTCTATCAATCATGACTAGTTCTCAGTTAATATACCCCTTAGTATGTTTTGGCTCACTTGATCCACCAGTATGTTGTCATAATTTGTGCTTCCCTACTATGTCTAAATGTTATTTTGCTACCTGATGTGAAGTTAACATGGCTATCTTGTGACACTAGCATCTGTACTTAACATAATTTGGACTTTTCCCTGTTATGAGTCTGTGTACTCCAATCCTGCAAACCTGTTTGTTAATGTGTAACTACTTATGCGCTAGGTGTTGAACTTGTTCTTCTAAATCTTTCTAAAGGTGCTCTTAAAACCTAAATCCTATTTGATTATTTGCTTTATATGCCCAAATTGACTATTTTCGTACCCTTCAGTTCTATCCCTCAGCTATTGTCCACTCTCCCTCATTATCATTTAATTTATTCTAAACTCCTTATTCCTAGCCGGCCGAAAGCCAAGGCTATCAAGGCTCTTGCCACTGACCTCCCTAGTGTGAACACTACTCAGGGTTCATTTGAGACCTTTGTGAACTCTGACACACTAGGATTTGGTCCCTAATCTTTCTTCTGAACTGTCTTTGTTAACCTCCCTAGTGTGAGCACTGCCCTGGGTTCTTGAAGCCCTTGGGAACTCTGACACACTAGGGCCTTGGTTCTATATGCTCAACTCTGTTTTGTGCCCACTGGGTGAATCACTCAATTCCTGGCTACCTTATGTCCATGAAGATGTAATTTTGGGTTGTTGTATCTTTGGGCCTGCTGTAGGCTCCCTATAGCTATTCTACTTTGTAATTTATTCTATTCATTCTGGGTTTGTAATAATTCTTTTAATGACATTTTGGGGTATTAGTAAAAGTGAAAAAGGGGTTTTATCTTATACTTGCATTAAAACGGGTATAAATCCTGCCTATAGGTTCGTTACTTAGCTACAATGTGTTATTATGCTCAAACATGTTCAGTTGTCATGTGTTAGAAATCTTGCCTATAGGTATCCTATTATGCTCAAACATGTTCTATTATTATGTGTTAGCAATCTTGCCTATAGGTTCTTCATTTGGTTTAAATGTGTTCTACTTCTGCTTGCTAGAAACCATGCCTATAGGATATTGAATGATGAATGTCTCAATGTGCGCATAGGACTCTGTTTACATGCGGCTTAATCTACGGATTTAGATGCCATGCCTATAGGATCTAAAAATTAGTTTTAATTATAGAAATCATGTCTATCGGGTATGAATCAGTCTTAATTACCACCTTGCTCATTTCTTCAACACTGTGCTAATCATCACTATTAGATACCATGCCTATAGGACTCAATTAAGCAGTTCTGAACATATTCTTGTGATTGTCATTGTCAATTGCTGCGAGAATCACTTAGGCATCATGACTATAGATTTAATCTCTTATGCTTGTAATCACTAGGCAACTATGTAGGCTGTAAAAAATTGTATTAAAAGGAAAAGGCTTGTAAAACTACTTGCTTATGAAATCCGGAATCACATAGAGATCCTTCCTATAGGAGTTTACAAACCTATTAAAATCTGCAACTGTCAATATGAATCAGTTTGCGTGCGTTTGTTGTTTAAGTGCGGAGGCTAACTTGAGCCCTTATTTGCTTATACGTGAAAGTCCAAATTGTTTTGCATGTCGTCTAGTCTTTTCTCTTTTTGAGTAACCTAAGTTAAAGTCTAGAACCACTTCGAGATAGAGGTCCAAAATGCGTTCCTAGACTATAGGCATAGGACGGGTAGTGCACGCATAGGGCACGATTTAGAATCAACTAGTGCGCTTTAGGTAAACAACTTAAAGATAGTAATCGGGTAGCAAGAGATAATAGTCTGTGCCCGCTGAATAATACGAGTAACACCCCACCTCGAGGGAGTTACGAAGTATTATTTATGTTGCACCGGGTGATCCTTTAGGCTAAAACACTTAGGGACCCCCCCCCCTACATACACACACACACACCTGTGTTTAAAAGTCAATCATTTTTAGCCTAATTTTTGTCTCTTCTCCTTGTTTAGACTAATTCATATATTTCGAGTTCGGCCGGGACCAACCGTTGTGGACCTCGAGGAGTGCCTAACACCTTCTCCTCGAGGTAATTTGAGCCCTTACCCGATCTTTGGTGACGCAACTAGTTAATCTAGAGTTATTTGCAAATAGGTGCCCTAACGCACCTTAAAAATCGTTAGGTGGCGACTCTTCTCTCTTAATACCCTTCCTTAAAAGAGTTGTCACGTGTCGAAGCCCAATTTCGCGAGAAAAAGGGGCGCGACAGCATGGCGACTCTGTTGGGGAATATATTTTAGGCTCTTACCATTGCGAACTTGGTCTATATGAATTAGCCTCTTCCGATAAACGTGTCTTTATTATTTTGCTGTTACTTGAATATCCTTCTCCCATTTTTCCCTTTTATTGCTACATGCACACCCTCTTCCCTATTTTCCCTTTATATGAACTCATATGCAACTCTTCGCTTAATTTGGTTACAATGTGCATTTTCCCTTTATTTCCTAATCATGTTCACTGGATCCAAACTTTTAAAATTTGCTATATCATGTCTCCCTAATCCTTACCCCTTTATTTGCTTTATTACAATTCTTTCACAGTACACGAACTAACTTTTTCCCTATTTTTCTTTCTTTTATGTCTTTACGTTTATTTAGTACTGCATTTACTGTTTTCATCATGCAAAATACTTGACAACGTGTTGTTTTATCTTTGCAGAAAGCATGCTCCACATCATATTCCACTTGTGCGTACTTAATACCATAGCGGCACTTGATGAGTGTCCGCGCTCTTCCTAAAATCATCCTTTTAAATTTGGAAAGGCTTATTTGCGGTAAAACTAGTCGATCAGCGGTGCAATTGACGGTTCCATTCCTTTCCCTCTCAAGTTATCCACTTGAGGGTACTGGTCTAGACTCTTCTAGAAACCCCCACTCTGATATTAACTGTGCATGCATCATGTCTAAACCTAGTATGGGTTAGAACGTTATCCGTGTGTTAACCCTCTAAGGCAAAACTTGTCCAACGCCCATCGGGATTTCCATAATCCCAATGGGCATAATCATGATATGTGTATTATTTGGATAAAACGTGCCAATATGCTAATCATTAATGCGTAAATAGTCGAATCCAGAGGGGGAAAAGGGCTAACTTTATCTGTTTTGCAGAAATGAGGCACTAAGTCCCCAGGTTCGGCATAGTTTGAAGTATCCCACCTTTGTTGCTAGATTGGTGGAAAAATCCCTCGCCAAGCGACAAAAACCATGTGAAAAGAGTTCTCGGGAATTTACCTTCTTTGCTAGACATTCAGCCAAACAATGTACTGATGTAGGCCGCTGCTATGTTCTGGGATGAGAAGAGGGCTGTTTTCCGTTTCGGTGCCATAGAAATGACTCCTCTTCTAGAGGAAATAGGAGGCTTTGCTGGGCTTCCCTAGGACAACCCTGGTATGTTGGTACCAGAAAATCACACTTTTCGAGGTTTTCTGAAAATGATGGGTTTTAGAAGGAATGATGAGTTAGTCTGCCTGAAGAAGTCTTACATACCATTCGACTTCCTTTATGAGCGTTATGGGCACAATAAGTCCTACCGTCTTTATCGTGATGAATTTGCTATCACCTCTCTGGGTTGGACTCATCGCCGGGTTTTGTGTTCATTGTCTATTTTCTGGGGATGCTGGTATTCCCAATACAAGGAGAAAGAATTCACACTCGCTTGGCTATGGTTACTAAGACCCTAATAGAAGGAATTAAGGGACAAACTTACACTATTGTCCCAATGATCATAGCGGAGATATACCGAGCCTTGGACCGTTGCAAGAAAGGATATAGGCATTTTGAGGGTTGCAATATGTTACTGCAAATATGGCTGTTGGAACATCTTCAAAGGGGACAATACCGTCAAGAATTTCCGCGGCGACCATGGAATGACCACATAGCTTTTCACCCTCGGAAAAGAATGACTTTTATCCCGGATAGGTTTGCACAACCAGGAAACGTTGTGGGCTGGGTACACATCTTTAGCAATTTGACTGACGAAAAGGTCCATTGGATGTTCGACTGGTTCCCTACTAGCGACTTCATCATCAGGTCAAGAGATGTTCCTCATCTAGTGCTAATCGGATTAAGGGGTATCTATCCTTATGCTCCTATCAGAGTCATGAGGCAAGCTAGGAGAAAACAGGTTATACCACGAGTTTCAAAAATGGTTCATTACAAAGTAGATTTTCAGAGGAATGTCATTCCATGCAAGTTCGAGGCACTGCATATATAGCATCAAAAGATTATTATGGAGAACGATACCATCGAGCCAGACAGGTATTATGACGGCCATGTGTAATTCTACCCATCATGGTTCGTCGATGACATAGCACGAGAGGTTAAGCCAGGGGGTTGATTTGAGGAATAGGGTCATAGACGACGCTGCTGAAGCACAAGTCAAATACAGGAGGTTGCGGAAAAGGGTCTTTGAATCTGAGTCTAGGTATTTAGAACAGCATAAAGGGGACATAGAAGCAATCAATGAATGGAGGGGAATCGCTACTAAATCAACAGAAAGGTTGGAGTATTTGGAGCAGGGTTTGATGGAACTTGAGGGAAAGATGAGGAAAAGGGTCTCGGACTATCAGAACGCAGAGGACAATGAAGGATGACATCTAGCAAGGGCGTATCTGCTATTGGACATGCGCGACCTGGGGAATCTGATTGACGGGGCTAAGAAGGCCAAGCTTGAAGAAGGTCCCTCTGGGACCAAGTAGATTAGGGATGATGTTTTCTAGATTCGTTTTAGAATTTGATTGTAGTAAGGCAAATGCCACTAGTGACTCTTTATAATTATTGTCATTTTAGTAGAGATTTGGTCTATTTATCATATTAATGAAATGATGCAGTTATCGGCATTGAGTTTTCTCCAAAGCTATATGTCGCTAGGCCTACCTCGGGCACGATGAGGTCCCCAAATTAGGATGCGAATTCCGCAATACGTGTTTAAATATCGTAAATATCCTTTTAATTACTCTTTACTGACTTGTTTACCTTTTGTTTTTCTTCTTTTCTTTGTTTATTCCCATCCCCTAAGGTTGGTTTGTGCATACTGGCATCATCGGCATATCATACAAGATCTATAGGTCCTTCACCTCCTCCTCCTCCAAGTGATCCTAAGAACAAAGCAAAGGATAAGATGGATGATCTGAGCGGTATCAGGAAAGACAATGCTACACATGCAGAGAATGCTGAGACTACGGATAGTCGGGGTACTCCGGCATAGAACAACTTGGTTTTACGATTAGAGCAAAAGATACTGGAGTTACAAGGGGAACTTGAGCAGGTCCATAATTTGGCAAATCTTTCCCTTACCCTGAATGTTCCCGACATCAACCAACAAAATGCCCAGAACTCAACACCTCCTCAAAACACACAAAACCATCACCCGCAAAATCCTCCCGCACCTCATCAATATGCCACGCCTCCCTAAAAGCCTAATTCTCCGCCAGCACCTACTCCTCCACAGCATCATCATCATCATCCGACCCAGTACCCACAAACTACCACATACCACACCCCTCAGAATGTACCACAGCCTACTCCTGACCCGCAAAACTCAACTAATGACCACCATTACGCCCAAATTCCCGGAGTCCATCAAAGCAATCCCATATATGTGGAAACCTTACCCCACACCCTATAATAGACCTTATACATACCCGAATCTGCCGAGAAGGACCTGCTCATCAAGAACATGGTAGAGGAACTCAAGAAACTTACCGGCAGGTTTCAAAATGTCGAAGGGGGCAAAGGCGTTAATGGTTTGAATTATGAATATTTATGTATTCAGTCGGACGTAGAACGGCCAGAGGGTTATAAAACCTCCCTAGTTCGAAATGTTCGATAGAACAGGTGATCCGAAGGTGCACTTGAGAACATATTGTGACAAGCTTGTAGGAGTTGGCTGGGATGAAAGAATCCACATGAAGTTGTTCATGAGAAGCCTCACTGGAGATGCCATATCTTGGTACATCAGTGAGAACCCAAAGAAATGGGTTAGTTGGGTAAGCATGGCATCGGATTTCATGGATCGGTTCAGGTTTAACACAGAAAATGCACCAGGCATTTTCTACATCCAAAATCTCAAGAAGAAGCCAACGGAAACTTTCCGCGAGTATGCTACTCGGTGGAGGTCTGAAGCTGCAAAAGTAAGGCCAACGCTGGAAGAAGAACAGATGAATAAGTTCATCGTCAGAGCTTAGGATTCGCAATACTACGAACGATTGATGGTTATTGAAAACCATAAATTTTCTGATATCATCAAGTTGGGAGAGAGAATAGAAGAAGGGATCAAAAGCGTAATGGTGACAAATTTTGAAGCACTCCAAACCACAAATAAGGCCCTGCAGTCAGGAGGTATCTCCAAGAAGAAAGAAGTAGGTGCAGTAATGGTAGACCAAGGTCCAAAGTCTCCTCTCACATAACAAACACCTCCACCAACATATCAGCCTTCACCTCCCAGATACTGACAACCTGCCACCACTTACCATACCTATAACACCCAACCCGCATACTACCACTCACCACCAACCTGCCAAAACTACCAAAAACCTAGACCAAATTTCGATCGCAGACCACCCAGACAATACACCCCAATTGGTGAACCTATAGACCAACTGTACGAGAGACTGAAGGTTGCCGGTTATATCACTCCCATTCCCACTGTCGCCATGGAAAATTCCTCTTAATGGGTCAATCCAAATAAGATATGTTCCTATCACTCAGGCATAAAAGGTCATACTATTGATGAGTGTTGTACTTTGAAGGATACGATTCAGACATTAATCGACACCAAAGTCATACAGGCAAAGGAGGTTGTACCCAATGTCCGTAACAATTCTCTCCCGGATCATAGGGGCGGAGGGGTAAACATGATAGAGACCGATGAAAAATGGGACTCAAAGGGGTCAATTGGACTCATTCGAGAAGGAGATAATCCTGAAACATCTATAGTCACTCTCACACCTATCATGGTACAAACTCAGGCACCAATTAAAGTTGAGGTAGATGCACCAACTCAGTTTGAGGTTGAAGTAACAACACCCTTCACTGTGATGGCAGCACCTACACCGCCATATAAGTCTAATGTTATACCATGGGATTATGTTACAGAAGCAAGAAGGAAAGGAAAGGGGGAAATGGAAGAAACTGGTGTAGCACAAGGTATGACCAGAACTGATAGGGTTTACACGCCCGAGCATTCGGGGGGAACAAGTAAAGAAGCCGCTTCCAGGCAGCCCATCACTGAAACCGGCACGGATGATCTTTGGAGAAAGGTGCAAGCAAGGGAGTATTCTGTGGTTGATCATTTGAACAAAACCTCTGCTCAAATATCCATTCTATCACTACTGCAGAATTCTGAGGCACACAGGAATGCATTGATGAAAGTGTTGAATGAGGCTTATGTACCCAACAACATTACCAGTGGAGAGTTGGCCAATATGATAGGACAAGTGTTGGAAAGCCACAAGATCACTTTTCATGAAGATGAGCTATCACCAGAAGGACTAGGTCACAACACGGCACTGCATATCACAGTGCAGTTTGAGGATAAGTTCATTGCCAGAATCCCGATAGATGGGGGTTCGAATCTTAACATATGTCCACTAACTACTCTCAAACGATTTGGTAAAGTCCTGCACGAGATACGAGCAGAAAGTATGAATGTGAAAGCATTTGATGGGTCTCAAAGGGCCACAATTGGGGAAACCAACCTCAGCCTACAGATGGGCCCAACCTGGTTTGATGTTGAATTTCAAGTGTTGGACATATCGTCTACCTACAACCTATTATTGGGACGACCTTGGATACATGCCGCGGGGGCCGTATCTTCTACTCTACATCAGGTCGTGAAGTTTGAGTGGGACCATCAGGAAGTGATCATCCATGGGGACGGAAGTAATCCTATTTACACCAGTCAAACTGTTCCGGTTATCAAAAATAGAAGGAAGTTGGGTAGAGAAACATACCATCGCATCGAGCGCATCAACGCAATTAAAAAGGACAAATGGTGGAGCGGTAAGATAGAAGACATATTGGCATGGACAGGTATGAGCCTGGCAAAGGTCTCGGTAAGAATCTCCAGGGGATCACCAAACCAATATAGCTAAAGCGTCACGGCATAAATTTTGGGCTTGGGTATGAATACACCTGGCACGAGTATCAGAACTGGTCGCCACCAATGTGTGGTCCTTATTACCCTCTAGAGCAACTAGTGCCACATTTGAGCCAGTCATTTCACCAAGCTGACATGATGTGGGAGTCCGAAGAAGATGAAGTTCTGGCCGGTATAAGGAATCTTTTTCTGGATGATGAAGACATGGATTGCAGTGCGATAGTTGAGGAGGAGGAGGAGGAAGGCCTCATTATTCAGACCGTGGAGAAGGGAGCTGTTCTCAAGAACTAGACTGCTGCACCATGAAGGGCCCATCGAGTTCCTAGGTAACCTGGAAATTAGCATCATTTATTTTAAAAGCAATTTTTATGAGCATTTAAGACATTTTCAGTATTCTGTTTTAAGCATGTTTTATTTTGAAATAATTGCTCGGGTTATCGAGCCGTACCCGTTTGAAGTTTTCAAGATTTATCTAAATGCATTGTTGTTTTTAGTATTTATTATTATTCTTTACGTTTTTTCTATAGTATTATTATTATCTATCCCGATGAACTTACGACTGTGACATGTAATGAGACAACGCAACATAAGGATAATGATTCAGAGGATCTGGAAAAGGATATAATGCCCAAGGGAATTGTCAGAGAAGTGGAAAACTTTGAAAACAAGCCTAAGTCCAATTTGGATAAGACTGAAACAGTTAATCTAGGAGACTCCGAAACAGTCAAGGAAACACGTGTAAGCATTCACCTGTCACCATCAGAGAAAGAAGAATACACTCGTTTTCTAAAGGAATATGAGGATATCTTTTCATGGTCCTATGATGATATGACCGGTTTGAGCACGTCCATAGTGGCTCATAAACTACCTACCAACCCAATGTGTCCGCGGTAAAGCAGAAGCTTAGAAAGTTCAAGCCAGATATGAGTTTGAAAATCAAAGAAGAAGTCACCAAGCATATCAAAGCTAAGGTTCTCAGAGTGGTTGAATATCCAACTTGGTTGGCTAACATCGTGCCAGTTACGAAGAAGGATGGGAAAGTCAGAGTATGTGTCGATTATCGGGACCAAAACAAAGCAAGTCCCAAAGATGTTTTTCCGTTACCCAACATACACATACTGTTCGACAACTGCGCCAAGCATGAACTCCAATCCTTTGTGGATTGCTTCGCGGGATATCATCAGATCTGGATGGATGAAGAGGATGCCGAAAAGACAGTTTTTATCATACCAAGGGGGTGTACTGCTATAAAATGATGTTGTTTGGTCTGAATAATGTTGGGGCCACTTATATAAGGGCCATGACAACTATTTTCCATGACATGATACAGAAGGAGATAGAGGTATATGTGGATGATGTCATCATCAAATCCAAGAACAGTATAGATTACATAGCAGACTTGAGTAAATTCTTTGATCGGCTTCGGAGGTACAATTTGAAATTGAATCCCGCAAAATATGCCTTCGGGGTCCCCGCAGAAAAATTATTAGGATTCATCGTCAGTCGCCGAGGAATTGAGCTAGACCCATCAAAGGTCAAGGCTATCCAGGATTTGCCACCTCCAAAGAACAAGAAAGACGTGATGAGCTTCTTGGGACGTCTTAATTATATCAGCCTCTTCATAGCACAATCAACCGTGATCTATGAGCCGATTTTCAAAATGTTAAAGAAGGATGCCGCAAACAATTGGACTAAAGACTGCCAGAACGCTTTTGACAGAATCAAAGAATATTTGTCCACACCGCCAGTCCTAGTCCCGCCAGAACCTAGTAGACCACTGCTACTTTATCTCTCCATATTAGATGGGGCTTTAGGTTGTGTCTTGGGAAAACAAGACGAGACGGGAAGGAAAGAACATGCCATATACTATCTGAGTAAGAAGTTCACACCCTACGAAGCCCGGTATTCTTTGCTGGAATGCACCTGCTATGCTTTGACCTGGATAGCCCAGAAACTGAGGCACTACTTCTGTGCCTATACCACATATCTCATATCAAGGATGGATCCTCTGAAGTACATCTTCCAGAAACCCATACCTACAGGGAAGCTGGCAAAATGGTAGATATTGTTGAGTGAATTCGACATCGTCTATATGACTAAAAAGGCGGTTAAGGGACAAGCATTAACGGATCATCTTGCAGAAAATCCTGTAGGAGGAGAATACGAACCACTAAAAATGTATTTTCCTGATGAAGAAGTATATTCGTAGGAGAAGATACCGCCGAAGCCTACGACGGGTGGAGAATATTTTTTGATGGAGCTACAAACTTCAAAGGAGTGGGTATTGGAGCCATTTTGGTGTCAGAAATAGGTCAACATTATCTGGTATCCATGAAACTCAGATTTTTATGCACCAATAATATGGCAGAATATGAGGCTTGCATATTGGGGCTCAATTTGGCCGTTGACATGAATATCCAGGAATTACTAGTATTTGGTGATTCAGATCTTCTGGTACATCAGGTGCAGGGAAAATGGGCTACAAAGAATACCAAGATATTACCATATCTATATCATATGCAAGAGATGATGATGAGGTTCACGAAGATAGAGGTTAGACATGTCCCGAGAATCCAGAATGAGTTCGCCCACGTATTGGCCATTTTGTCCTCCATGATACAGCATCCGGACAAGAGTTTCATCGACCCCATTCCGGTAAGGATTCATAATCAGCCAGCTTACTGCGCTCATGTTGAAGAAGAAGCAGACGGGAATGCATGGTTCCATGATATCAAGGAGTACTTGGCAAAAGGAGAGTACCCGGAGCATGCAAATCATACTCAAAACTACACGCTCTGAAGATTGTCCAACCATTTCTTCTAAAGTGGAGGAATTATGTAATGGTTCCATGATATCAAGGAGTACTTGGCAAAAGGAGAGTACCCGGAGCATGCAAATCATACTCAAAAATGCACGCTCTGAAAATTGTCCAACCATTTCTTCCAAAGTGGAGGAATTATGTACAGAAGGACTCCAGACTTAGGATTATTACGGTGTGTTGACGCCAAGGAAGCTTTCAAACTGCTCAAAGAGATACACTCTGGAACTTGCGGACCACACATGAATGGTTTTGTTTTAGCCAAGAAGATACTGAGGGCAGGTTATTTTTGGATGACTATGGAAACAGACTGCATCAGGTATGTCCAGAAATGTCATCAGTGCCAAATACATGCAGATATGATACGGGTGCCTCCAAATGAACTCAATGCAACGAGTGCACCTTGGCCTTTTGCCGCTTGGGGAATGGACGTCATTGGACCAATCGAGCCTGCCGCTTCAAACGGGCACATGTTCATTTTAGTGGCCATAGAATACTTCACAAAATGGGTCGAAGCTACATCTTACAAAGTTGTAACCAAGAAAGTCATCGCAGATTTTGTCAGAGATTGTATTGTTTGCCGATTCGGGGTTTCAGAGTCCATCATCACCGACAACGCTGCTAATATCAACAGTGACCTAATGAAAGCTATGTACGAGACCTTCAAAATCAAGCACAAGAATTCCACAGCATACAGGCCTCAAATGAATGGAGCTGTGGAGGCCGCAAACAAGAATATCAAGCAACTACTGAGGAAGATGGTAGACAACCACAAGCAACGGCACGAGAGGTTACCATTTGCCTTATTGGGATACCGGACTACAGCCCGCACATCAACCGGGGCAACTCCTTACCTATTGGTCTACGATACGGAAGCCATCATTCCCGCCGAGGTAGAAATTCCCTCCCTGAGAATTCTACAGGAAGCTGAACTCAGTGATGCAGAGTGGGTAAGAAGTCTCTATGAACAAGTAGCTCTCATTGACAGGAAAAGAATGAATGCAGTGTGTTATGGTCAACTTTATCAGAACAGAATGTCCAGAGCTTTCAATAAAAGGGTCAAACCTAGACAGTTCGCACTGGGGCAGTTGGTGCTGAAATGAATTTTTCCACATCAGGATGAAGCCAAAGGAAAATTCTCACCCAACTAGAAAGGACCCTATATGGTTCACAGAATACTAACAGGAGGAGCACTCATACTCGCAGAAATGGATGAAGAGATTTAGCCAAAGCCTATCAGCTCAGATGCAATCAAAAGATACTATGTTTAAAGCTGTTTATATTTATGCAATTGATGTAACTGAACTACCCTTGACCTGATTCCCATTTAAGAGGGGATATGTAGGCAGCCCTGTGAGTTCGGTCACAATTCAATAAAATTCTCATTTTTCCCACAATCAGAAACAGGGGAAGAATTTTAAGGAGGGCCCTCAAAATTTTGGGGCAAGCTCAGCCAACGGCACCGTGTGTGGAATATCCAGAAAATCGTCTGAATAACTGGGGCGGAATGTTGAGGAGGACCCTCAAAATTCTATGGCAAGAAGGTCGCAATGTCTCTAATATTGTCACAGTTACTGGTTCATCTAATTTATTTATTATTACTGTGTTTTAAATTACTATGCACACATATTTTTCGGAAAGCTTTATTTTTAGCCAGATGCTACCCATGGTAACTCGAGCAGGATTTCAATGCAGAGCAAAGCAAAGCAAGAAGGCGGAGGCACAAATCGACCTCCTCGTAAAACTCACAATTTTCCTTTGGATACAAGAACAAGGAATAGCCGCGAGTACGTGCGCACCTTAGAATCACTATCTTTATAACAACAAAGCTACCGAACGCAAACATATCTCCAGCTAAGAAATATTTTGCTATCACTTATTATCTATTCATTGCATGAGACTAAGCATTGTTTCCATTTTTCATGAGCCTAAGCTCTGCCTCCTTAATTGCACGAGGCTAAGCTATGCCTTTCCTATTACATGAGACTAAGCATTGTCTCCCATCTTGCATGAGCCTAAGCCCTGCCTCCTTAATTGCATAAGGCTAAGCTCTGCATTTCCTATTGCACGAGACGAAGCATTGTCTCCATCTTGCATGAGGCTAAGCCCTGCCTCATTAATTGCATAAGGCTAAGCTCTGCCTTTCCTATTGCACGAGACTAAGCATTGTCTCCATTTTGCATGAGGCTAAGCCCTGCCTCATTAATTGCATAAGGCTAAGCTCTGCCTTTCCTATTGCACGAGACGAAGCATTGTCTCCATCTTGCATGAGGCTAAGCCATGCCTCCTCAATTGCATAAAGTTAAGCTCTGCCTTCCCAATGCACGACACTAAGCATTGTCTCCAAGCTTACACGAGATTAAGCATTGTCTCCCATCTTGCATGAGGCTAAGCCTTGCCTCCTTGATTGCATAAGGCTAAGCTCTGCCTTCCCAATGCACAAGAGTAAGCATTGTCTCCAATCCTACATGAGACTACGCATTGTCTCCAACCTTGCACAAAACTAAGCATTGTCTCCAATCTTGCACAAGACTAAGCATTGTCTCTCCTTGCATAACCACAAATGTTGCGTTGTTCAAAACCTTGCATTATTCTCTTCTCTCGGGGCTAAGCTCTGCCCCCGGTTCTATACAAGACTAAGCTCTGTCTTGTTTCATCTCAAGCATCATGTCTTTGCATCTTATGGGCTGAAGCATAGCCAAATTTTCAGAAGGCGTCATAGTCCGAAGGCATCATCCTCATAGTCGGAAGACACCATGCCATGGCCTGAGGATCTCTCAATATCACACATCATTATTCAAAGGCATCATAGTTCGGAGGCACCATCTTCATAGCCCGAGAACATTATTTCATGGCCTGCGAATCCCCTATCTCACAATTCATGGCACGGGACATCACAGTCTAAGGACATCATCCTCACCATCCAAAGACAATCTCCATAGTCTAGAGGGAATTTGCATCATGCTTAAATTTATGCAATAATCTATATGTATTTGTATGCATCGTACTTTGAGTTTGCAGGTGATCCAGGAAATAACCGTTCTCTTAACTGGAGCAATCTTCTCGCTCCGATTTCCATTCAACGTTCATGTCCAACAATTATTTCAAACGTAACCAACCACCGTATGTTACCCATTTCCATTTGATAACCATTCAAATATCCATAACCATTCCCAGATACATCCGTTTACAATCCCGATATTGTCTTATCCAAAATATCTTGTATGTTCTTACAATATCTCCATCGGTTTATTTCACCGTTGGATCCAGGACTACACATGGCCTGATTCCTGTAAAACCAGGGATATGTAGCAGCTCAAAAACTAGGGTTCAGTCTATATTTTTCAAAATCACCCCATTCGATCAAAATCGGTCA
This sequence comes from Nicotiana otophora, assembly GCA_000715115.1. Lineage (NCBI taxonomy): Eukaryota > Viridiplantae > Streptophyta > Magnoliopsida > Solanales > Solanaceae > Nicotiana > Nicotiana otophora. The sequence continues at coordinate 2,017 of AWOL01S0011453.1, read as the reverse complement.
TCATTTCTTTACCCGACAATTCTTTCATCCTTTCCCGGTAAAGAGGGGCAGCTGTTGACACCCAATGTTTTCCTTATATATATATATATATATATATA
>AWOL01S0011452.1:69415-120553 GCA_000715115.1 Nicotiana otophora | reverse complement strand
TTGCTCGTTTCTTAAACACTGTGCTAATCATCACTATTAGATACCATGCCTATAGGACTTGATTAAGCAGTTATGAACATATTCTTTTGATTGTCATTGTCAGTTGCTGCGAGAATCACTTAGGCATCATGACTATAGATTTAATCTCTTATGCTTGTAATCAGTAGGCAACTATATAGGCTGTAAAAAATTGTAATAAAAGGAAAAGACTTGTAAAACTGCTTGCTTATGAAATCCGAAATCACATAGAGATCCTGCCTATAGGATTCTGCAAACTTATTAAAATCTGCAACTGTCAAAATGAATCTGTTTGCGTGCGTTTGTTGTTTAAGTGCAGAGGCTAACTTGAGCCCTTATTTGCTTATACGTGAAAGTCCAAATTGTTTTGCATATCGTCTAGTCTTTTCTCCTTTTGCGCAACCTACGCAAAAGTCTAGAACCACTCCGAGATAGAAGTCCAAAGGCCTCCTGGACCATAGGCATGGGACGGGTAGTGCACGCATAGGGCACGATTTAGAATTAACTTGTGCGTTTTAGGTAAACAAATTAAAGATAGTAATCGGGTAGCAGGAGATGATAGTCTGTGCCCGCTGAATAATACGAGTAACACCCCACGTCGAGGGAGTTACGAAGTATTATTTATGTTGCACGGGGTGATACTTTAGGCTAAAACACTTAGGACCCCCCTCCCCCCCAAACCTTTGTTTAAAAGTCAATCATTTTTATTTGCCCAATTTTTGTCTCTTCTCCTTATTTAGACTAATTCATATAATTCGAGTTCGGCCGGGACCCACTGTTGTGGATCTCAAGGAGTGCCTAACACCTTCTCCTCGAGGTAATTTGAGCCCTTACCCAATCTTTGGTGACACAACTGGTTAAGTTATCTGCAAATAGGTGCCCTAACGCACCTTAAAAATCGTTAGGTGGCGAATCTTCTCTCTTAATACCCTTCCTTAAAAGAGTTGTCACTTGTCGAAGCCCAATTTCGCGAGAAAAAGGGGCACAACAAAAACCTCTTAACCCTAGGCTAGATCCATCCTTCTTTTTGGCGGATCGTTATTTTGATCCGATACTTTGTGAACAGAATCGAGGGGATGCCTTTCATCCTCAATTATCTCATCCGATTGTACCGTTCTCGCCTTTTTCGAGGAGGGTTAATAAAACTTCAACGTCGAGCTACCAAGGCTCTGTTCTCGAGCATAGACAAGGACAGGGATCGAGGTTGAATGGGCAGGTTCGTTCGAGTAAGGACTTCAGACCTGATTCCGACTGAAAAGATGCCTTTTGCCGAGGAGTGGAACATAAAGCGTAAGTGTAATTCTGCTGTTATCTCCAACTATTTTGTCCTTTCATTTCTTTTCTCACCGATATCCCCCTTTTTATGATACAGCAGTTCCCTGGATGCCCGACGCAGTGCCCGATCTCAAGAACTGGGTACGGGATCTGGTTTCGACCTCCTCATACGCCGAGCGCTCATGGCGTGACTTGTCAAAGGGCCGATGGGAGGCCGAAAATCATGATAAGCCCCTTTCTCGTATTTTTTGGTAGTTCGAACAAGATGTTTTTCATACACTTTAATAAAATTTCCCGTATATAGGTGTGGCAAAGATGCGGTTTTGAGGCCCTCGTCCGTCGAGGAAGAGGCTTCGGCCTTTGTCCCAAAGCCGGTGAAAGATAATAAGAGTAAAAGAGTCTTTGTTCCTGAAGATTCAAAACCGAAGAAGAGGATGGCTCGTAAGACGAATAAGAATACCATTCCTTTGACCGTAGAATCAGTTCTGTGTCTAAGGGATGAAGACGAAGAAGAAGAAGAAGAAAATGATAGGTCCGAGCTGGCGGCCCGAACGAAGAAGACCACCGACGTTCCACAGGCAGCTGGATCGATAGTGGTTCATAAGGCTCCGCCTCGAACTGAGGATATATTAGAGAAAGATTCGGGCAGAGTCCCCGAGTTGTTAGAGATCGAAGATGCTTCCCATCGAAGCCAACGGATGGGTGATATGTCTGAAGGGGCTCTCCCCGAATCTCTTCGAACCAAAGAGAATGCTCCAAGTGCTTCACTTGGGGTAGTAGCAATCGAAGACTCGCCCACCTTCCCTGCTTTTTCCGCAGAGGCAATTCGGGAAGCCCAAGCTTTGGGGGCCCTCGAACTAGACAGGCCTCATAATGGAGAGGATCCTTTTCATGACATGTTTATCGGTGTCGAGGACGCTACTGGTACAAGTGATGCATCGGATCTTTTTCACGGAGTGCAGCAGGCTTTGAATCAGGTAAGCCTTAAATTATTTTGTTGGCATTACCTTTATGTTTGCTTTTCTTTTCTAACTTCGTTTCTTATTTCTTTGCAGGCCGCAGTAGTTCATCGTGAATTAAGTTCTCGTCCCGAACCGAGCTGCGTCGATATGAGGCCAACCTTCAATGGGTTACGAAGGAGAGGAACTCCCTTAAACTCCTCTTAGGGCAAAGGGGAGAGTAAATAAAAGACCTCCGAGCTGAGTTGGCCAAGGCTTACCAAGATCATACCGATCTGTCCGAGCAAAATTTTGATACTTTTAAAAGCCTATGGGCTCGATACCGGAACGATGGCTAATTTTGTGATCTCATAGCTGCAGCAAAAAATTGGGATGATCGGAAAATTCCGTGAGGAGGTCGATGTGATAAAAGCGAAGTCTTTGAAGTGGAAAGAAGGTATGGATCGCTTTGCTACAGAGAAAGAAGCTACTCGAACCCAATTATCATCGGCTGAAAACCAAGTTCATAGTATGAAGGAGAAAAGCTCAGTTCAATCAAGAAGAATAGAGGAGCTCGAGGCTCGGTTGGCCTCTGAACTTGCCAAGGTCGAATCTAACGCCGAAAAGGCAAAGGCCGATGCGGATGCACTAGTGGTCGTCTATCGGGCCGATGCTGAAGCTGCCCAGGTCCAAGCAAGAGAGGAAGCCGAGACCGCCGATACTCGAGCACATTGGGTCGCTAAACTTGCTAAGTGCCGATCTCGGAGGGAGACCCTCGAGGAGATCCATGCTCGAGGTTTCGATCTCACTGAAGAGATAAAAAGGGCTAAAGAACTCGAAGCCGATGCTGAAGAATTCACTTCCAATGATGACGATGATATAATGATGACGATGATGGGAGTAAGAGCGGGTCCGAGAATGGGAGGGAGCCCGGTGGAGAAGAGACCGCTCCCGGAGATAACCAAGAAACTTAGCCCTTAGTTTCTATGTTGTAATCAATCATGTAAACAATCTTGTATATATATATATAAATATCTTTTTCTTTTACCGACTCACTTCTATTTTGTTTCCTGCCTTGTGAAGATTGTATTCATGTCTTATGAATGTTTTCATAAGGATTTAGGCAATTTAATCGAATTTGGACTTTGCAGCCTTTATAACCGAGTGAGTGCTTACTCAAACTTGAAATAAGGTATCCCATAGGCTTAGTAGTTGAGTTGAGTGATTGTTTGAACTTGAAGTGATGTAGCCCTTAGGCTTATTAGTTGAGTGAGTGATTCGAACTCGAAGTAATATAGCCCGTAGGCATAACAGTCGAGTGAGTGCTTGCTCGAACTCGAAATAAAAATAGCTCGTGGGCTTAGTAGTCGAGTTAATGATTCGAACGCGATGTAATATAGCCCGTAGGCATAATGGTCGAGCTAGTGCTTGCTCAAACTCGAAATAAAAGTATCACGTAGGCTTAGTAGTACAGTGAATGATTCGAACTCGAAGTAATGTAGCCCGTAGTCATAGTGGTCGAGTGAGTGTTTGCTCGGACTCGAAATAAAAGTAGTTCGTAGGTTTAGTAATCGAGTGAATGTTTCGAACTCGAAGTAATGTAGCCCGTAGGCATAGTGGTCGAGTGAGTGCTTGCTCAAACTCGAAATAAAAGTAGCCTGTAGGGTTAGTAGTCGAGTGAATAATTTAAACTCGAAGTAATATAGCCCGTAGGCATAGTAGTCGAGTGAGTGCTTGCTCAAACTCGAAATAAAAGTAGCCCGTAGGCGTAATGGTCGAGTGAGTATTTTCTTGAACTCGAAATAAAAGTAGCCCGTAGGCTTAGTAGTCGAGTGAATGAATCGAACTCGAAGTAATGTAGCCCGTAGGCATAGTAGTCAAGTGAGTGCTTGCTCGAACTCAAAATAAAAGTAGCTCGATGGCTTAGTAGTCGAGTGAATGTTTCGAACTTGAAGTAATGTAGCAAGTGGGTTTATTAGTCAAGTGAGTGAATTCGAACTCGAAGTAATATAGCTCGTAGGCTTAATAGTCAAGTGAGTGATTTCGAACTTGAAGCAATGTAGCCTGTAGGCACTCACTCGAAGTAATGTAGCTAGTAGGCACTCACTCGAAGTAATGTAGCCCGTAGGCTTGATAGTTGAGTGAGTGTTGCTCGAACTCGTTGATTTACCTTAAGCTTGTTTGCGTAATAAATCTTGGATATAAGATATCGGTAAAGAAGAAATTTTTCTTAGCAAGTCATTGTACATGTGTTAATGTTTTTGTGTCAGGGCTCGGGCCAACTACATAAGCATGGTTCGTTTTGACCATTTAGCTCTTACAATTTTTCCTATCGAAACCCTGTTATTATGAAGTAATTTTCTCGCATTGAACTTGATATATTTGAGGGCTAATGGCCCCCCAGTATTCGAGGTCGATGGTAAAGAGGTCTCATATACTGTCGATTTGTTTCTAAGTTAGCACGATCAATGGTTGCCTCATTAAAAACCTTGCCAAAAAACCCATTTGGGATAAAACTCGTCTAAGGGAAAAGGAGTGCAACGCGTGCTTTCAGACCTAGGCCTTCATTTTGAAGGATCCATCCTAGCTCCTGATCGGACTCCTGCAGGGGTTAGTTTCGAAATGTAAACGAATATACAGTAGTATCATTTTAGGTGCGACACATTCCAATTGCTTGATAGTTGTTTGTCGTTTATGATACCGAGCTTGTATGATCCTTTTTCGACGTTTTTGAGAACTTGATATGGTCCTTCCCAATTCGGTCCTAGTTTTCCTTTGTTTGGATTTCGGGTACTGAGGGTGACTTTCCTTATCACCAAGTCCCCGAGTTTAAAATGGCGAAGCTTGGTTCTTCAATTATAGTATCTTTCGATTCGCTGCTTTTGGGCGGCCAATTGGATGAGAGCAGCTTCTCGTTTGTCATCCGATAATTCGAGGCTAGTGTTCATAGCCTCGTTATTTGATTCTTCTGTTGCATATCGAAACCTAGCACTGGGTTCCCCGATTTTGACTGGAATCAAGGCTTCGGAGCCATATACTAAGGAGAAAGGGGTTGCACCAGTACTAGATTTTGATGTTGTTCGATATGCCCAAAGAACTTAGGGTAGGATTTCTCTCCATTTTCCCTTAGCGTCGTTCAGCATCTTCTTTAGGTTTTGAATTATAGTTTTGTTCGTAGATTCGGCCTGTCCGTTCCTACTAGGGTGATACGGTGTTGATAATATCCTTTTTATTTTGTGGTCTTTGAGGAATTTCGTTACTTTGCTGCCGACAAACTATTTCCCATTGTCACACACTATTTCGGCGGGTATCTCGAATCGACATACGATATGATCCCAGATAAAGTCTATAACCTCTTTCTCTCTTACTTTCATGAACGCCTGTGCTTCAACCCATTTAGAGAAATAGTAAGTCATAAATAGAATGAACTTAGCTTTACCTGGGGCTGATGGCAGAGGGCCGACGATATCCATTCCCCATTTCATGAATGGCCATGGGGATAGAACTGAGTGAAGTTGCTCTCCGGGCTGATGAATCATTGGTGCAAACCATTGACATTTGTCATATTTTCGAACAAACTCCTTTGCATCTTTGGCCATATCGATCCAATAATACCCTGCCCTGATTATTTTTCGAACTAATGAATCAGCACCAGAGTGATTTTCACAAGTGCCCATGTGCACCTCACGTAGGATGTAGTCGGTGTCTCCTGTACCTAAGCATATTTCCAATGGTCCATCGAATGTCCTTCGGTATAACGTTCCATCTGCAGTTAATGTGAATCGAGCAACTTTGGTTCGTAGGGCCCTCGAATATTTAGGGTCTGATGGGAGCTTTCCATCCTTCAAGTATTCAATATACTTATTCCTCCAATCCCAGGTTAAGCTTGTAGAATTTATCTCGGCATGGCCTTCTTCGGTCACAGATCTCGAGAGTTGAATGATAGTCCCCGATCTTATCTCGTCTTCCTTGACCGATGATCCCAAATTTGCAAGTATATAGGCCTCGTTGTTTTGCTCTCGTGGAACATGCTATAAAGTCCATTCTTTGAAATGGTGCAAAGTGACCTGCAGTTTGTCCATACCTTTGCATTCTATCTTCTCGAATTTCGAAGGTTTTATTTACTTGATTTACCAACAGTCAAGAGTCACACTTGGCTTCAATGACTTCTGCTCCCAAGCTTTTAGCTAGCTCGAGACCTGCAATCATGGCCTCATATTTGGCTTCATTGTTAGTCAACCTAGTAGTTTTGATAGATTGCCTAATAGTGTTACCCGTGGGTGGCTTTAAAACGATGCCTAGCCAGGACCCCTTCACGTTCGAAGCCCCATTCGTAAAAAGGGACCATATCCCCGATGACGTACCTAATTTCAATAAGAATTCTTTTTCAACTTCAGGTACGAGGGTCGTCATGCAATCAGCCACGAAGTCTGCTAAAATTTGAGACTTGATGGCCGAACGGGGTTGATATTGGATATCGTACCCATTGAGTACGACGGCCCATTTGGTCAATCGGCCTAATAGTTCGGGCTTGTGCAAAATATTACGGAGTGGGTAAGTTGTCAATACGCATATAGGGTGACATTGAAAGTACGGTCTTAACTTTCTAGAGGCGTTTATCAGTGCAAGTGCCAATTTTGCTAAGTGTGGATATCTAGTTCCTGCTTCTCCTAAGGTTTGACTTACATAATAGACTGGAAATTACGTACCTTGCTCTTCTCGAACTAGGACACTACTTACCGCGATTTCTGATACTGCCAAGTACAAGTAAAGTTTTTCGTCTGTTTTTGGAGTATGAAGCAGTGGTGGGCTCGATAGATATCGTTTTAATTCCTCTAATGCATGTTGGAATTCCAGAGTCCAAGCGAAATCGTTCTTCTTTTTGAGTAGAGAGAAAAATTTGTGACTTCGATCTGACGACCTCGAAATGAATCGGCCTAAGGCTGCAATCCTTCCCGTTAGCCTCTGCACGGCTTTTACGCTGTCCACGATGGCGATGTCTTCGATGGCCTTGATTTTATCGGGGTTAATCTCGATTCCCCGATTTGACACCATGAAGCCGAGGAACTTGCCCGAACCGACCCCGAAAGCACATTTCTCAGGGTTGAGTTTCATGTTGTATTTCCTTAAAATCCCGAATATTTCTTGCACATGGGTCAAATGGTCCTCTGCGCGCAGGGACTTAACTAGCATGTCATCAATATAAACTTCCATCGATGTACCTATTTGTTCCTCGAATATTTTATTTACTAGGCGTTGGTAAGTAGCTCCTGTATTTTTTAGCCCGAAGGGTATCACATTATAACAATATGTTCCATACTTGGTGACAAATGAAGTCTTTTCCTGGTCTTCTAGTTTCATTTGGATTTGATTATACTCGAAATAGGCATCGAGGAAAGTAAGGATCTCGTGGCTGGTCGTGGCATCGATCATGCGATCGATGTTAGGCAATGGAAAAGAATGTTTGGGACATGCCCTGTTTAAATCCTTGTAATCTACACACATTCTAAGTTTGTTCCCTTTTTTAGGGACTACAACTACATTGGCTAACCATTCGGGATATTTCACCTCTCGAATGGACCCTATTCTGAGAAGTTTAGTTACCTCGTCCTTTAGGAATGCGTGCTTTACCTCGGATTGGGGCCTTCTCTTTTGCTTTATTGGTTGGAACCTAGAGTCCAGGCTTAGCCGATGCATCGTTATGTCCGGTGGGATACCTGTTATATCTAAATAGGACCAAGCAAAACAATCCATGTTATCGATAAGAAATTGAATAAGCATGTTCTAGAGTTCGGTGGTTAATCCCGTTCCCAGGTATACCTTTCGTTCAAGGAAATGCTCGATTAATATGACTTTCTCCAACTCTTCAATCGTTGATTGGGTAGCGTTAGAATCATCGGGAAGCATGAAGGATCGAGGGATCCTTTGATCATCATCTTCATCGATCTTCTGATTTTCTGGTTGGGTTAAAGCTAGTGTCTGTGATTGCTATTTGGCATTTTGTTTCCCTTTTGAGATCGATCCCTTTATTGGCGAAGGCGAGTATATCGGATTCGCTTCCTCGACGGCAAACATTTCTCTTACGGCCGGTTGTTCTCCGTACACTGTTATGACCCCCCTCGATGTTGGGAATTTAAGAACCTAGTGTAGGGTCGAAGGTACAGCTCTCATATTGTGGATCCATGGCATTCCATAAAGGGCGTTGTACCTCATGTCGCCTTTGATTACATGGAACTTCATTTTCTGGATGGTCCGGGCCACATTTATTGGTAGAGTTATCTCGCCTTTGGTGGTTTCACATGCCATATTGAATCCGTTTAGAACCGGAGTCGCGGGTACGATCTGGTCCTATAGACAGAGCTGTTGCACGACCTTAAATCTAATGATGTTGGCCGAGCTACCTGGATCAATTAACACACGCTTAACTTTAGTTTTATTCATAAGTACGGATATTACCAATGCATCGTTATGAGGTTGTATGACTCCTTCTGCATCTTCATCATTGAAGGACAAAGTTTCTATGGGTGCGTAATCCTGAATTCGAGATCGCTTTTCTCTCACAATCGATGTTTTAGTGTTATCACGACCCAAACCGATGGTCCGCGACGGGCACCCGGTACCTTACTCAACCGAGTACCAACATAACGTATCTTTTTGTATCATACTATCATAGATAACTGAGCCGGAAAGGCTGCCATGTGATAAGTAGAATACAACATGTAATACTAACTTATACATAGACATACGGGCCTATAAGACCTAAATAACCACTCGTACACTGAATATAGGCCGACAAGGCCATATAATCTTTTACGTACATGACATTTTTCTACAAGCCTCTAAGACTACATAGTTGTCATAAGGGTCGGGACAGAGCCCCGACATACCAAACAATACACGTCTAAAGCATACTGACCAAACAAGCAACTCTGGAGCAAATGGAGCGCACCAACACCTTCCGCTGAGCTGAAAGCCTACTTGGAGGACTCTCGACTGTCTATCGGGACCTGCGGGCATGAAACGCAGCGTCCCCAGGCAAAGGGACGTTAGTACAAATAATGTACTGAGTATGTAAGGAATGAAATCAGCAAATAATAGACATGAGAGAAACATGGAGTAAAAGACTCAACTTGTATATCTGAATAGCTCTGTGAATCATTTAATATTATAATGTCATGCATATGCGTATAAATGTCATACCATGCATGGGTATATGCGTTCATAAAATCATCAAGCCTTTGAGAGCATCCCATCATATCATTTCGGCCACTGTGGGCAACATCATCAACGTATACCAGCTGATCAGGTGGTGGTGCGTATATAACGTCGTAACCTTTTCCCATATACCATATACATATAATATACGCGTATATAACGCCATCTGGTCATGAATCAATGTACATGTATAAATGCATGAAATGCATAAGAAATACATTAATAAGATTTCTCGAATTCCATAAAAATCAATATGCCTTTCGGATAAACTTTATCCAATATGTATTTTTCTAAGACCCATGAACAGAAGATATAATAATAATTCACATGGGGAATCAAGAATATAGACATCCCTAGTATTTCTATGAATAGAGTCATTTATGAAAGTTGCGTATTTTGCTCGTTTCATTTGTATTATTTGGATCATGCCAAAAAGAAAGAAGCGATAGCCTTAACATATCTGGAGTAGGGAAAACTCCGTATGATATTCTTGGGAAAGATTGTATCGTGCTCTCCTAGAATCACAAAATCCTGTTACGATTACACAGTATAACTTCGTATGAGTTCCTTTACTAACCAAGAACTCCCGTTGCTATTGTAATATGAAGTCTCCTATGAAATTCTAAATCTCCTCCAAATTGAATTTATTATATTCAAGACAAAGTGTAGGGTGACTAACACAAAGTCCACTTCTTACGTGTTTGTATGGAATGATTAGGATATTGTCCAAGTGTCTTCTTAATTCAATGGTCTAAAGGCTTAGTCACTTAGTTTGAAGGGGAGGGATACCACCTAATGAAATTAAATCCTTATCCAATATACTCTTAATTAATTAGGTTATATCCCATTACTCAATAATTAACAAATTACCCACATAATTAAGAATTATCTCAAATTACTTAAAATACTACTCATGTTTAATACACATTATACACCTTACTATTATGGTCATGTGGTAGCTTGTATGGCATTAGTCCATAAATATCGGGTATTATAGCTCGGACTGTATTTTATCCCAAATTGTCAAACTTCGACGAAATGCATCTTCTTCGATTTGCTTACCCTCTCACCTTCACGAATTTATTCATCACTTGTTTGAAATAACATAATGCTTATAATCTGAAAATAATCACATTCCTGAACTTACATCGATTAACTTACGATGAAACTTTAACGTACTAAAATGCGGGATGTAATATCTCATCTCTGAGCTTTCATCAGTTTACTTATGGCGTACGTTTACGTACGAAAACATGGGGTGTAACATCATTCCCCCTTTAGAACATTTGTCCTCGAATGTTGACTGATGCACTTATCATTTTCATAACCCATAGCTCTTGTGAATACTTTAGTACTCTTCTTTCCATTTAGGCAACTGTTCTTTGAATAAATCCAAAGGCCAGGGCATTCCCCCCTTTAGGCCTCTTTCTCACACCACGTTCTGTGGTCAGAATTCTTCCAATCTCGTAACCCTTACTACCTTCTGTCATGCAGCCCATACGCTTTTTTCCTTGTACGTGCGCCTATGCGACTCTTCTCTCCTTTTTCCTCCAGTTTTTAGCCATTCTCTAGGACTCACTTTGTAAGTATATACAGAGCTTGATAAGACGTCTCTCTGGGCATCTATAAGTATACTGAAGTTCTTTGCTCGATACTTTGTTGAACTTACGAATATTGCTATATCTTATTTCATAGACCCGGTTATTCATTCGTATGACTTTACTGCGTCTAGGTAGGTCATACTATACCATAACTCTTACCTCAATTTATCGTTACTGAGGTCTGCTACCAAACTCCAGGTTACTCTCATTGCTTATCTTATATGTATAAGTCTAAATCCTTTAATGCTTCCTCATTTCTGTTCATCTTAAGAATGACGACCTAATCTCATCTCATACTTTGTGACTTTTGTCCATCCGTTGTTGATTCACCTCCATATTGATCTACAATATACCACTGATAACTTGAAACCTCTTACATAATCACTAGGGCTCACGTTGCATCGTGGAACATTTGAAGTAATTAGACGGATCCACCTAGGGGCGATACTATACTTCCATAACCGTATTTTGTAGCATCCCAATGTGATTCACCTTACGTGGGTATTTTAATCCTGTACCATTCATGAAATCATTACTCAATCGAAGGCCCAAACGTTATCCTTCATCTATCATAATTACACCGTCATTCTACTAGTAGGGCAATATGCCATTTCTTCTAAATGCTACTAGTCTTAGACTCCTTTGAGTTTATTCAGACTATACTGAGCTTTCTATGACTTAGAGAAACCATAATCTCTTTTGTTTTCATGGGCTTAATCCCTAGGACTTATCCATTCTCGTCACCTTCTCACTCGCCCTTTCTTATCCTTATTCCTGTCTTCCTAAAACCTTGTCACTTTACCATACTTTAGCTTGCGAACTATACGTATCTATTTATACTATTCGCAACCTTCCTTCAACTTGCTTGCACCATAGATTTCCTTATGTTATTCTGGAACATCAAGTGAGACATCACATAGTCACTAACTCTTCTTTACTCTCTTAATCAGGCTTCTCAATACCTAGAAACCATGGGATGGAAGACATGCCACTAACAATGCTGCTATCATTCCAGGATACTGAATCCCAACGCTTCTAGCCTTTTATCCGAAGTATGGACTATTCACGATCTTCTGCATTTGAGTATCTCGTACGTTGTTCTCCTTTACCTTACTTACCTTAAAATCTCACATCATTTCTTCTATCTCTTTCATGACCTCCCTTCCACATAGGTATAATTCACATCCACAACTTGAAGCTCTCTTATAATACTTGTACCTCTGGTGCATACACAATCTGGTGGGAGCTTCATACTGACTTCTTATGAGGCTGGTACTTTTCTAACTGGTTTTATCGTATAGCCGTTATAGAATATGGTTGTTGTACTATCTCTCTTGTACCTCTGATATTAAGAGTGATTCTGCAGTGTCCTTAATCATGATTTCTATAATTTTAAGGGTCCAATAATCAGACTCCTGATTTACTTTATTGATGTAACTCTTTAGTTTCCTCTTCCTCCTGATCAACCTTTATGTAGGCGTAAGCTATCTTCTGATCAGCGGCTCATTGTATTACTTTAGCCTTTCATGGACGCTATGGAAAACCATGATACAATCTTCTAATGATCCATTCCTTTGTCTATGACCTGGACCCAATTCCTTCTTTTAACTTATACCAGAGTCTTCTACGGCTGATCATTAATCGAATAATTCCTTTCGTTCCATCTTAGCTTTCTTCAAACATAAGCAATTGTTTTTCCTAGTCTTTTTACCCTTGTTGGGTGCATACTTAGCTTATCTGAGTTCTCACGCATGCCAAAATTTTTGTGCAACTCATATGGTCTCGAATATTACTTTTGGTTTTTTTTCCCTGCTCATTAGCCATGGTAGGTGCCACTTTCTTTTGGAGTGCATACAATTTTGTAGTGGGACTATTGTTACATGACCTTTTTCTCTTTAGGTCACTATGCTTAGGTTGAAGCCTTCTTCCTTATTTCTTCAGCTAGTATTTCATTATAGTACTTAAGGAGGACCCTCTGACTCTTGTAAAGCTGTGAGCTTATCACATCGTATGCTTGACAGAATTTTTGATGTTCTTCCTCGCCTATAGTTATCTGTAGTTACTTATCTCCACGCCCTTATGCTTGTAGGGTTGCTTCTGAACTAATATTTCGACTGACTTCCCAGTAGTACTCTCTTTTATTTCCGTAACACTCATACGGTATCTTTATCTATCCCAACTCCTATCTGAATATTTCTCAAGGGTCACAATGTCATATCTGCGAGACTGAATTCCTATGTTGGGGTTCACTATGTTTATCTTGTATGATCTGTTGATTTGTCTGTAACCTCTTGTCTAGCCATAACTAGACTCTTCCTGAATTAACTACTAACTGCTCATTGGTCCATTTTCATATATGTATTCTGCGTAATCCCTCTTGGGTTATTCCCTTTGTCTTAACTTACATCTTGCACTGGATCCTTATTTATCAATAACATCTCGGTTGGGAATCCTTACTTCCTTTCCTTGACATCGTATTTACATAATTTTCTGGAATCGTAGCATATCTGTAGGATTTGAATCAGTGCAATCTCATCCATTTTTCCATTTTTATCGCATTGTTTTACCATTCCATAGTTACTGGAACCGCTTAATTCTGACTTAATGCCACATCACTCCATATTCCCCCCTTTAGGGGAGTAATAAAAATTGGAGCTACGACGATCTACGTATAGATATTTTACCTTTTCATCTTTGACATCTTTTCACATTATCGATGATCCTTACTCTCCTCGCGGTAATCCTTCTATACCAAGGATAACAAAATTCCTCACTCGCGAGGGTGACACTTAGTGTAACTGGCACATACAGTCCCTTAAGCTTAACTTTACTCACATTGTTTGCTTTCGGGAAATGTCTTCCTGAATGACCATTCTCTGAATTTCTCATGAGTTTTCTTTTGTTGTCCATTCTATTATTGCCGGAATGCAATCTAAAATTCTCATGATATCGACCACTTTCAAACCACTCAATCCCTAATTCATGTTTAGTTTATCTTGTTCACCAATCCATACTGATTTCTATTATTCTGGGGTCTAACATTTCCTTATGGTAATCACGTTAGAGTCACGAACTTATTTCTTGAAATGAGGATGTGATTTTATGACCTATACTCTTTTGTTTCCTCAAGGCATGTCACCTCTTGTATTTTCCTTCACTTGACTATAGACTCTGTAATACTGTCATATTTTTTTTCTACCGTTATCATCCATGTATCACATCTTACTCATAATACTTCATTAACTCTCTTCTGATTTTCCCGCTAACATCTATGTCTATCACTTTATCCTGAAAACTCGAACAAGATATTCTTTTGCTCTTAGCTCCCCTTGCTCCATCTATTGGCTCTTCGAATTTCCTAACATTCTTTCTCTACACCACACTAAGGTAATATTTATCCCTTCAAGGCTTCCAGTGCCTATTTTTGTAGTACTCATATCTAGTTGTACTATTTTAGAGTGCACCATCTAGGTGTCTCACAAGGAGATCTATTAGCACATTTGCAATATCCTTCGGAAATGTCAACTAACGCAAGCAATCCATTCGCCAATTTGGGTTACCCTAACCTAGCCGGATCCTGATATCTCGTCCTTCTCTTAAACTATACATGTTATCCCCCATAGGGCATAACTGAAATGGGTGTGACCAATTATACATACCTCTGTTATTGTTGAAGGTAACTCAAAATGCATATATTTCTCTGCTTGAATTGTAGATAATGTTCATCTCTACTAACTAGGTACCTCGTACCCTTCTCCACCTTGCTTCTTTTACTTACTGAAACTTGTATAGACATTCTTGCATATGAAAAATCGAGTTCCTCTGACTCAACTCTTCCACAGCCACATCCAATCCCTTACCAGCTGTCTTTTGGATGTAGAATACAACATGTAATACCAACTTATACATAGACATACGGGCCTATAAGACAAAAATAACCACTCGTATACTGAACATAGGCCGACAAGGCCATACAATCTTTTACGTACATGACATCTGTCTACAAGCCTCTAAGAATACATAGTTGTCATAAGGGTCAGGACGAAGCCCCGACATACCAAACAATACATGTATAAAGCATACTGACCAAACAAGCAACTCTGGAGCAAATAGAGTGCACCAACACCTTCGTTGAGCTGATAGACTATTTGGAGGAATCTCAACCTGTCTATCGGGACCTGCGGGTACGAAACGCAGCGTCCCCAGGCAAAGGGACGTTAGTACAAATAATGTACTGAGTATGTAAGGAATGAAATCAGCAAATAATAGACATGAGAGAAACATGGAGTAAAAGACTCAACTTGTATATCTGAATAGCTCTGTGAATCATTTAATATTATAATATCATGCATATGCGTATAAATGTCATACCATGCATGGGTATATACATTCATAAAATCATCAAGCCTTTGAGGGCATCCCATTATATCATTTCGGCCACTCTGGGCAACATCATCAACGTATACCAGTTGATCAGGTGGTGGTGCGTATATAACGTCGTAACCTTTTTCCATATCCCATATACATATAATATACGCGTATATAATGCCATCTGGTCATGGGTCAATGTACATGTATAAATGCATGAAATACATAAGAAATACATTAATAAGATTTCTCGGAATGCCATAAAAATCAATATGCCTTTCGGATAAACTTTATCAAATACGGATTTTTCTGAGACCCATGAATAGAAGATATAATAATAATTCACATGGGGAATCAAGAATATAGATACCCCTAGTATTTCTATGAATAGAGTCATTTATGTAAGTTGCGTATTTTGCTCGTTTCATTTGTATTATTTGGATCATGCCAAAAAGAAAGAAGGGATAGCCTTAACATACCTGGAGTAGGGAAAAATCTGTATGATATTCTTGGAAAAGATTGTACCGTGCTCTCTCAGAATCACAAAATCCCATTACGATTACACAGTATAATTTCGTATGAGTTCCTTTACTAACCAAGAACTCCCGTTGTTGTTGTAATATGAAGTCTCCTATGAAATTCTAAATCTCCTCCAAATTGAAGTTTTGATATTCAAGACAAAGTGTAGGGTGACTAACACAAAGTCCACTTCTTACGTGTTTGTATGGAATGATTAGGATATTGTCCAAGTGTCTTCTTAATTCAATGGTCTAAAGGCTTAATCACTTAGTTTGAAGGGGGGCTGCCACCTAATGAAATTAAATCCTTATCCAATATACCTTTAATTAATTAGGTAATATTCCATTGTCCAATAATTAACTAATTATCCACATAATTAAGAATTATCTCAAATTACTTAAAATACTACTCACTTTTAATATACTTTATACACCTTACTATCATGGCCATGTGATACCTTGTATGGTATTAGTCCATAAATACCGGGTATTATAGCTCGGACTGTATTTTATCCCAAATTGTCAAACTTCGATGAAATTCATCTTCTTCGATTTGCTTACTCTTTCACCTTCACGAATTTACTCATCACTTGTTTGAAATAGCATAATGCTTATAATCTCAAAATAATCACATTCCTGAACTTACGTCGATTAACTTACGACGAAACTTTAACTTACGAAAATGCAGGATGTAATATCTCATCTCTGAGCTTTCATCAATTTGAGTTGCTCTGATGGTAAGCACCCTCCACTTCCAACCAAGAGGTTGTGAGTTTGAGTCACCCCAAGAGCAAGGTGGGGAGTTCTTGGAGGGATGGATGCCGAGGGTCATTTGGAAACAGCCTCTCTACCCAAGGTAGGGGTAAGGTCTGCGTACACACTACCCTCCCCAGACCCCACTAGTAGGATTATACTGGGTTGTTGTTGTTGTTGTTGTTGAGCTTTCATCAATTTACTTATGGCGTACCTTTATGTACGAAAACATGGGGTGTAACAAATGCGTTTAAGCACTGGCCCTTGAGGGGTATCAATGCCGCCAATGATCATGTGAATGACGTGCTGTGGTTCTTCTTATTCGTTTTGCTTGCCGAAATCCCTATTTTTGAAATGGTTCTTCGCCCTGTCGCTTAAAAATTCTCGAAGGTGCCCTTTATTGAATAACCGGACTATCTCCTCTCTTAGTTGCCTATAATCTTCTGTTCTGTGGCCATGGGTGCCATGATATTCGCACATTTGATTGGGATTTCTCTGGGCAGGATCGGTCTGCATGGGTCGAGGCCATTTAGTGTCTTTGATGCGTCCGATAGCCGACACGATGGCGGATGCATCAATGCTGAAGTTATACTCGGATAACCGAGGCGCTTCCTTAGATCCGGTAGGCTTGTCGAACCCACTTCTGTTCATCAGCCCCCGAGACCCTTGACCTCAGTCACTTCTTTTGTTGCTTTGTTCGGGGTTACGTCTCGATTCATTGATTCTGTGGCTTCTGTTATACGGTCGGTATCAATCCCTGATCGTACCTTATTCTCGATTGATATCCCTTCGAACAGCGGGTTCAGATCCCAACTGATCATCTTCGACCCTAATTTTTGATTGGTACCGATTGTGCACGTCGGCCCAAGTGATAGCCGGGTACTCGATCAGATTGTGCTTCAACCGCCATGAAGCCGTCGAACTTCATTCGTTCAAACCTTGAGTGAAAGCCTGAACAGCCCAATCGTCTGTGACTGGAGGTAGATCCATTCGTTCTATTTGAAAATGAGACACGAAT
Source organism: Nicotiana otophora (assembly GCA_000715115.1). Lineage (NCBI taxonomy): Eukaryota > Viridiplantae > Streptophyta > Magnoliopsida > Solanales > Solanaceae > Nicotiana > Nicotiana otophora. Next base: position 102,849 of record AWOL01S0011452.1, on the reverse strand, counting down.
TCCCTTAGCCTCTCGTTATCTTTTTGTCTTACCTTAAACAGGTCCGACTTCCTGGTCTCGACTTTTATGACCCCGGCGTGTGCTTTTACGAAGGAATCCGCAAGCATAGCAAAATAATCGATAGAATTAGATGGCAAATTATGATACTATATCATTGCTCACTTCGACAGGGTTTCACCGAATTTCTTCAATAATATGGATTCGATCTCATCATCCTCTAGATCGTTCCCTTTGATGGCACATGTGTATGAGGTGACATGTTCGTTGGGGTCGGTAGTTCCATTATATTTAGGAATCTCGGCCATGCAGAACTTCTTCAGGATCATTTTAGGAGCCGCGCTTGGGGGAAAAGGCTTTTGTATAAATCTTTTGGAATCTAAGCTCTTCAATATTGGTGGTGCCCCCGAGATCTGATCAACCCTGGAGTTGTATGTCTCTACCTTTTTGTCATTTGCTTCGATCCTCATTTCTCCCGATTCTATTCGTTTGGTCAGTTCTTCGAACATCTTAGCAATTTCAGGATTAGTCCTCGACTCCTGCTCATTTGATTTCACTATATCTGGTTTCATTGTATGGGCGATTTCTCGGGGTTGACTGGGCTCCGGTCTACTCGGTATTTGGGTTTGACTCTGCAATTGAGCAATTGTTGTTTGTTGAGCTTGCAACATTTCAAAAATCATACGCAAGCTGACGTCGTTTTCCTCGACATTATGGGTATCTCGAGCTGCAGACCGAGTTCCACCATGAATGCTATTCTCAGGTTCAGAATGTAGGTTTGCCTCAATGGCCACATGTGAATTGATATCTATCGGCACTTCGATTCGAGCTCCAACGACATTGACAAGTGGTCTTTCGGTACTGGGTGTCAAGTTGTTGTTCTCATCTTGAAGACCAGCTTCGTTGTCCATAGGTAAGGCCATTTGATTGGTAGTCAGTCGTTGCTAATCGGAAATCCAAGATACTTTCGAAAACAAGCACAAAACGGTGTGTTTTTGCAGATTCGTATCAAATAACCACTGTTATCCTTAGCCCTACGGTGGGCGCCAAACTGTTTACCCGAAAAACGGATAGAGTTTAATTTGAACGTAGTTCTAAGGATATGTGGTATAGCTTAATATAAATTGTAAGGATAAATAGAAATCTCAAATATGGATACCAAATAAACAAGGTTGGAAAGAAGATGATTTTTAGGACTAAGCAAGATGAATCAATTTATGAATCTTAAAAGAATAACTCTTCAATATAGGAGTGTATGGTGCTTGAATTTATAATGTAAGCCAAAGAACTGCTTTCTGCCGAAATGTAGCCATCCTCTTTATAATGGAGGATCCTACTTTAGATATAATTAAAAATACATAATGGACAACCCATGATAAATCAATTTTTCCCTAATTTCCGCCGAGATTCTCTCCCTCAGTATGTTTGCAACGGCTCTTGTCTGTGAGCTCGAGCTCGATCGACCTTGGTACTGGTCGGTATTGCTTCTAGAGCTCGATGTGGACTCGGAATCAGGTGATGATTTGGGCTCGGTATCAGTTGGCCTCTGCCCCTTAAGCTCGAAATCATCTCATCATAGTTCGGTTCGGACCCGAGCTCGATAATGACTTCGAACTCGTTGGTTGACCTATACCTGAAATCTGAAGCTCGTTCATACCATCTTCGGAACCCATCTCGATATTACGAAATCTTTTTTCGATCCATTATGTTTCGACCAGATCGATCGTACGAAGACCGAAATCAATTTCGACCGTATACCAGCATAGTCCTTAAAGAAAGTGATTGAGGCTTTTGAAAAAATCATTCTACCAAAACCATTTACATGCAGAAAATACTTTATAAAGTACAAAATAATCTTTACGATTCTATTATACATCGTTTGACTTAATTTGATAAAGAATTATATGATTTTTTTTCATTTAATAGAATTACACGACTTGATTAAATTGTGGTTTGATATGGTTTTAAAATCCTATCAATTCTTTAAATAATACGTGTTGTACCATAGTGCTTTGTAACAAAAAATGAAACATTTATTCGTTTTTTCCTTCTCTTCCTACTTTTTCCATCAATGAACAAACTTTTTTGATTGAAATAAGTTATATACACGTTGTACCTTTTTTTGGGCTACTATTAGTGAATGTTAATACGTGATAGTAGTTAATTATTAATCTCACCAATTTAATAATATTTATCTTAAAAATTTACTGCTAATTATGTTATTAGAGATTGTGCAAATATTTTGAGTGGATGTAGGGGTAACTTTAACTCGAGTCATGTACATGTATTAAAAAGTTAAATATGAACATATAAATAATTGATTTTTGAACTCAGTAAATCAAATGTATTATCATAAACTCAAACTCTGTATCTATAAAGTTTAAATCATAAAAACGCCAATAACTTTTTCACACAACTAATACTTAGCAATTAAAGGGTCAATCGGTTTTTTAGCTCTTTATAAATTTATTTTTAATTTTATTATCTTACGTCTTATTTTATATATGAGAGATTTATTTTTATACGTAAAAAATATGTCTATACAAATAAAAAATTTAAAAAACTTATTTTTTAAAATTTAAAATTATAGAAGGACATGACGTACAAATAAGACACAGTTTAAACTATAACCAAAGATACAAAATCTTTTTCAAAGGAGGGAACCTGTCAAAATCAGTGTACACTCTTATAGGTAATGAGGGTTGGTGGTGGCCCTACAATTTTATACTCCCTTTATATAGAAGTAGTCGTCCAAAAGTTGAGGAGCTGCTCCATCTTTCACCTCTCTAAGATCTTGTTGCATCTGGTGAGAGGAGAAAGAAAGAAAGAGGCTGAAATTGGCTCAAAATTTGTGTCCTCATCTCCCCTATCCATTTCTTGATTTCTTCCAAGTCTCTGTGTGTGTAAAAACTGCTCTCTTTTCACTTTGCTTACGTGGATGCACTTGAGACTAGTGTAAGATCTACTGGCCACCATTATCTTTTTTGTTATATATAAATAAATCAGCCCATCCCGTTATTGTCGTTTGTTAAATTCCTTCATGTGGCTCTAAACTAACTTCAAGATTTTTACTCATCATATTTATCAGGTAGACTTGTTTGTGGACTAAGAACCAGTTCACCTAGATACCATAAGAATCTTTTTATTAGCATAAAGCTTATAACTTTGTCAAAAGCTGGAGAAAAAGTCTCTACCTTTAAAAATTGGTGTGCTGAAAATTGGCATCTGAATGATACCCTTTTAATATTTTCATCGTTTCTTCTTTTTTATTCTTTTAATTAGATCAAAAGGTCTCTAGCTTTAGAAGTTGGTGTGCTGAAAATTGACATTCAGTGATACCCTTTTGGTACTTTTACTTTTTTACAATTTTCCTTTCTGGGATTTGTTTCTTTATGTCATATTTTGATGTACATATTGTTTGCATCTGTTTGAGTAATTGACTGATACATTGTTCATCTGTTGATTTCAGGTTGCAGTGCCCAAGATCTTAATATAAGTCTGGGATCTGTTTGGTTGGCTTGGTTGAATATTCACTTTGTGTAAAGAGGAACAAGCCAGGTAAGGCTTATGCTTTACCTTTTAGGAATGGATCGAAATTGCTGTTATTTTAGTATTTCTCTAAACCCATGTGCCAATGTTTCTGAGACTTTACTTTAAATATGTTATGGTTGTACGAGTTGATCCCTTGTGGCTTGGTACTGCATTTGGACTTTGAGGTATTTGATGGAATGGGCAGGGTGTTAGGTTATTGTATGGTTAGTTAAAAGAAAAAAGGAAAAGAAAAAGCATAGCTTTTCCACTCCGTGGATATGTGTTATTGTATGTATTGAATTCTGTAACTACGCTTTATTTTTCTTGATATAGCTATTTAGTTTTGGTGGTATTGGGTCTTATTCTAAGCAGTGGTTTTATGTTTTGAATCTCTGGCGGTGTTTGACGATATACAGTTCATTTAGATGAAATCACTTTCCCATGGATATTTTTCAGCAGTTTTGAAGTCTTAGGTATTTGTGAATATTAGGATAGTTAATCTGGGAAACGTAGTTTGGATCTGTTGTATTTGATTGCTTGATTTAGCTTTCATGTGTGCAAAATGGGGTGGCATCCTTTTTGTCAGTGGAGCGTCATTCATCTTGTGGGACTATTATAATTTGAAACTTGTAAGGAAGGACTGGCAATGTTCTCAAAAGCTCTCAGCTTGGATTTTTGTGAAGTTTGTGAGTGAACATGAGGAGAATTATTCAGATAATTTCAAATTATTTGCAAAACCACAAGAATTCTCTTGAATGCCTTTTTCATCAACTTTTTTCCTCCCTAAAAACTAATTTGTTCCTCAGATAAATGCTTTGCCTTATCTTTTTGAAGAGTCAGTTTTGAGCTAAAACATTTCAACAAATAAAATTGAACTATTTAATTCAGTCAGGCCAATCAAAAAAATTATTTAATTCTCTCAAGGTCTTCAAGTTCAGTTAGTTTGACAGAATTTCTGCTATCCAAAGTAGAGTATTATCACCACCATTGCGTTTCCTTTTTTCTCCTCTTCACATACATGTCCTGATTCCTTACATTTCAATATTTTTATCAAGGAGAAGAAAAGTCAAGAATTGAAGGAAGAGATTCATGTACATATTTTTTTTTTTGGTTAGGCGATTTTACAGGGAGAAATTTGCTTGTATCTATCGTGAAAGCAATGTGATAAATGAAGGAGAAGAGGAAAAGGAAATTAGAATGTTAGGGAACAGGTTTGCTATATTGATATCCCCTCCCTTTGTTGCCTAATGGACTTGATATGCACCACGGAAATCGTAGGATACAGGACTCAAAGGGAAAGACCAAGATTCCCTAATCCGAAGGATCTTTCTGTAACAGATTTTAAAAATCATTTTCTAAATCAGTTTTCTGGAGTGTCAGCAAGCACCACCACTCCAGATTGGGTGGAACCCTTTTTTCCTCCTTTAAATAGAAATTGATTTGGAGGGTCTGATAACACTTTCTCAACTATAATTACCCAAGAGTAGACTATATTCATTAGTCTGTGCTTCTCATCTTGTTACCAGCGGTTTAGCCACAGGATCTCTACTTGCTAAAGTAGCCGCTTTGAGAGCCCCGATATTCACAGTTAGAATTCCAAAGGATGCATTTTCGAGTAAAAGCCAGTGCCTTTAGTCTGTCCTTACTATGAATAAGCAAAGAAGTAATGGGATAAGACTGGAGTTCTAACTTGCTGTGTCAGTCCTTCACTTTGTCGCATTGTATGCAGATAATTTAGGCAGAAGCAGCTTGATCACTTAGGTTTTAAAGAGGCTGACTGAGTTAGGACACCAGTGTCAAATTATCTAGAGAATTCAAATTAGCATACGAACTTTTGAGCTATTTGTTTATTGTTATCTGACATATCATATGAGTTTCTGATTATCAGAGTTACTCATGTCTGGAGGTGTAATATTATGAATGATTTTGTTCAGAAGAAATGATGCTGCCTGGATTCTTTCTGGTGCTCTTTACCCCCAAAGTGTGATAGCTCCACAAATACCTAAGCTAGACTTTTTAATACATGAAGGACAACTAGTGTTGTTTATTGTGTAGGTTCGTGGCTATTGACTTACCTAAGCTAGACTTTTTAATACATGAAGGACAACAAGTGTTGTTTATTGTGTAGGTTCGTGGCTATTGACTTACCTAAGCTAGACTTTTTAATACATGAAGGACAACAAGTGTTGTTTATTGTGTAGGTTCGTGGCTATTGACTGTAAAGATTGGTGATGTTTTTCTTTCCACTACCAATTCTTTAGCAGAAGCTGAAGCTTAACGTTGATAATACACTCTTGCAATGCTCGCTTTCCCACCAAATCGTTCTTTTTCTACTATCATTGAAGACGGTCAATGCAACAGCATTACATTTAGACTGAATTTCCTTTTACCTTTTGTTTCTGTTTCTCCAGATACCACAATGGGTGACGTAGCCAAGGATTTAACAGCTGGGACTGTAGGTGGAGCAGCACAATTGATTGTTGGTCACCCTTTTGATACCATTAAGGTCAAGCTTCAAAGCCAGCCTACTCCACTTCCAGGGCAGCTTCCTAAATACTCAGGTGCCGTAGATGCTGTTCGGCAAACAGTAGCTGCAGAAGGTGCTAGGGGACTGTTCAAAGGCATGGGGGCCCCACTTGCCACTGTTGCCGCCTTTAATGCTGTGCTCTTCACAGTGAGAGGTCAAACCGAGGCATTCTTGAGGTCTGAACCTGGAGCCCCTCTTACTGTGAACCAGCAAATCGTTTGCGGGGCTGTTGCTGGAACTGCTGTGTCTTTTCTTGCTTGCCCAACTGAACTTATAAAATGCAGGTTCGCTTCTAGTGCATTAAAACCAAAATGTAGTATATGATCTAGCCTTCATAAAGTTTTCTTCACTTGACTAAACTGTATGACAGATGAACTTTAGATGTTTGCCATGTTTTACCTTTCCATTAAAATGGTGTGTATGTGTGCATTGTAAATGGAAAGAATGCACATATACTTTTCAACTTGCTGTTACCACTGTTTGATCAACGATAAAAACTACTAGGAATCAATTTCTGTACTTGGCAATTTACTCGTTTAATTACATGAATGCAGATTGCAAGCCCAGAGTGTAATGGCAAGTGCAGGCTCAGCTGCTGTGGCAGTGAAATATGCAGGACCAATGGATGTGGCAAGACACGTTCTTCGATCTGAAGGAGGTGTCGGGGGTCTCTTCAAGGGCTTGTTCCCTACCATGGCACGTGAAATACCCGGAAATGCTGCTATGTTTGGTATGTACGAAGCACTAAAGCAGTACTTTGCAGGAGGCACAGACACTTCGGGGTTAGGAAGAGGTTCTCTTATTGTAGCTGGAGGCTTGGCTGGCGGTTCCTTCTGGATTTCCGTGTATCCAACAGATGTCATCAAGAGTGTAATACAGGTCGACGATTATAAAAACCCGAAGTTTTCTGGCTTTTTTGATGCTTTCAAAAAGATCTTGGCAGCAGAGGGAGTCAAAGGACTTTACAAGGGATTTGGACCTGCTATGGGACGTAGCGTCCCTGCAAATGCTGCATGTTTCTTGGCATATGAGATGGTTAGGTCTAGTTTGGGATAATTCATTGTTGTTGGGGATGGATTTTGACACTGTTAATTTGTTATTCTTTCAACTTAACTCTTCTTTGCTGAAATAGTGTAATTCCACTTGAACTTACAGCTGGGCAATTGTGTTTTAAAGTTTATGCCATTTGTTCTGGGGTAACAACAATAACAACAAACCCGGTCAAATCCTACAAATGGGGTCTGAGAATGGTAATGTATACACAGACCTTACCCTTACCTTGTTAAGGTAGAGAAATTGATTTCGATAGACCCTCGACTCAAGAAAAAATGCAATAGGAAGCAATAACAACAGTGAGGTAAGATGATGAGATAGTCAAAGACGAAAAAACAACGGATAGTGGTAAAATCTAGGAATAAGAACATATGAGAATAATACTTATAGTACTGATATATACAGAAGACACGCTTGACTATCTACTAACATTCTAATCTAATTCTCAACCTCCACACCTTCTATCAAGGGTCATGTCCTCTGAAAGCAGAAGCAGCGCCATGTCCTGCCTAAACATATCTCCCCGATATTTCTTTAACCTACCTCTACCTCTCTTCAGGCTCCCCATGACCAACCTCTCAATGGGGCATCTGTGCATCTCCTCTTTATATGCCCGTACTGTTTCAGCCTCGTTTCTCGCAACTTATCCACCAACATTATAATTCAAATATGTGATACTTCTGGGCATGATAGGAAGTGAGCAAGGTTCTAACTTGTTTGGGCTGATAAAAAAATCTGTTTCTTCCCACTCCATATAACTGAAAATTTTCATTCATTTGATCTATCCTTGATTTTAGCCTCCAGGGGTTAGCTCAATTCAATTGGCAAAAGTTGAGCCTCATGTATTTTAGGTCACAGGTCAAGCCCTACGTCAAACCAACTAATTTTGATATTTAAGTAGAGAAGGATAGAGGGGTAGACCCATCATCCCCGAACTTCGGAAGCTGTAGTTGGCCCAAAGGGTTGGCTTCAAATAGATTTTTCTGTCATCAAAGGAAAAGAAAAAGATTTACTGAAACATGGGCAGACTATTCCCGGGCGTCTAAGTTAAGATTGAAGATATATGCCAACTTTACGTAAACGTTATTCATGTGCCATTATGAGGAGAGGAGTGGAATACTACTGAGTATTCACAACAACCATTGTAATGTAAGTTTCTAAATAAATGGGCTAATTATAACGACCCGATCGGTCATTTTGTGTAATAGCGTCCTGTTTCCCCTTTTCATGCTTCATACATATGTGTTTATGATTTTATGACTTACGGGATCGATTAATTTCGTTCCAGGAAGAATTCGGGTTGATTTGGACCCTTGATTCTTGACTTAGAAGTTTAAATTAGAGAAAGTTAACCAAACTTTAACTTTTGTTAAAACGACCCTGAAACTGTATTTTTATGACTCTGATAGTTTCGTATTATAATTTCGGACTTGGGCGTATGCCCAGAGTTGATTTTGGAAGTACGTATGTTGATTTATGTTGATTTGCCGAAATTTGGCAATTTGAAGTTGAAAAGTTTAACCGTAGGTTAATTTTTATTTTTCGAGCTCGAAATTTAATTTTGGGACCTGGAATAGCTGTTATGATATTTAGAACTTGTCTGCAAAATTTGATGTCATTTGGAGTTGATTTGATAGGATTCAGACGTTTAGTTGTAATTCTAGAAGTTCTTGAAAATTTCCCTGAATTTAATGCATTCTAGAGTTCAATTCGTGGTTTTAGATGTTATTTTTGTGTTTTGATCGCGCGAGCGAGTTCGTATGATGTTTTTAGACTTGTGTGGATGTTTGATTTGGAGCCTCGAGGGTTCAGATGAGTTTCAGACATGTTCCAAAGTGTTTTGGACTGAAGTTGGCAAAACTCTGGTGTCTGGTGCTCTGACGTCGCAAATCTGAATACCAAGCTCGCATTTGTGAAGGTGACAGAGGAGGGGCAGTTGTCACAAATGCGACCTCCCCTTCGCATTTGCGAAGCCCACGGGATTCCAGCACAGTTCGCATTTGCGAACAATTGTTCGCTTTTGCGAGGTCCCTCCAGTTCGCAATTGCGAAGCTTTCATCGCAATTGCGATGTTGACTTGGTTGTCAGGGTTCGCAAATGCGAGCCCTGGTCTCCAGTTACGAGGGTTCGCAAATGCGACCCCTGTGTCGTAAATGCAACATTTGCAGCTGGTTAAAGGGCTGGGAGATGGGATTTTTAAACTTATTCTCTCATTGTGAACCCTAGATTCTGCAGGAGGCGATTTGGAGAGGAGATTTTCATCTACAAACCTTGGGTAAGCGATTCTAATCCATTTCTAATCATGTTCCATCAACATATCTTAGATTTTAACATCAAAATCATGAGAATCAAAGTGAAAATTTGTGAAACTTTATCAAGTTTTTGAAAAATAAGAAATTGAGTTTTGGGAATCGATTTGGACTCGAATTTTGAAACTAGGCACATATATGAACTCGTGGGGTCATGTGTAGACTGAATCTACTATTGGACCCGGATTTTGACCGGACGAGCCCCGAGTTGACTTTTGTTGATTTTTTGGAAAAAGTATAAAGATTTTAACTTTATCTATTGCAATTGAATTCCCTAGCATTATTTGATGATATTGAATCGATTTGGTCAGATTTGAGCTGCGTGGTGATGGATTTTAAGGGAAAAGCTATTTATGAGTGTTGAATTGGCTTAGTTGAGGTAAGTGTATTGCCTAACTCGTATGGGAGAACTACCCCTTAGTATTGGTATTGTTTGATTCAATTGTGCTAAGTAAAATTCGTGTACGTAAGGTGACGAGTGGGTATATGGGTTGTACATGGTATTTGACCGGTTTAGGCTACTTAGACTATTTCCATGTTTTTTTGAAATGCCATATCATGTTCTAAATTCTCATAGTCAATCTATCCTTATTTGTGTTAGTCTATCCTTACGTGCCTTAATTGACTTGATAAGTTGTTCTACATCCTACTTGATAAATTGCTCTCATGGTTAGTTGAACTTGTTGAATTTTTTATTGTTACATGCTATCTCTTCATTGTTAATTATCATTATTTGAAGTTCTCGATTGTGTTATCTCTTTCCTTATTGGTTATTATTACTTGAATTAATTGTTCATGTTATCTCATTTCCTTGCTGATTTCCATTATTTGAAACTTATTGTTAAATGTTAACTTTTTTATTGTGAGTTAGTCTTATCTAATATCGGGGTTATACATTATTTCTCTCATTGTTGAGTTATTTAGTGTTGAAGTTGTGAAAGATGCTAACACGTTAAGGCAAAGTTAGTTATTGTTGAGACATCTATCTTATTGAGCATTCTACATTCATTGTTGTTGTTGATATTCTTGTATATGTTGCGATGGAACCATGGGCTATTGTTGTGAAAACATTGGTATTGTTGTTGTTGTTGACAAGTTGTGATATATGGGCACTTATGGTGCGAATTGTCATTGTGATATGATTTTGACTCTCATGCAGCGGTATAAGGCTTAGGGTTAATGTGCATGCAGCGGTATAAGGTGGAACTTATGTGCGTGTTGCTTGTGTGGAACTACGTGAAGCTACGTGCCGTCATAAGGTGGGCTAAAGTGCATGTAGCTATTTCGGGAAAACTGTTTTTAAAACCTATTTCAAATGTAAGGATCACGCGGCGGTATAAGGAAAGATTGTGATAGAAATTAAGAAATGCGAGGCAGTACCTTGGTTATGATTCTTGATTATGCGAGGTAATACCTCGATTTTGATTTCATTATACATGAGGCGGTACCTCGTTGTGATTCATGTTGCAAAGTGTGTTGATGGTATTATTTCATTCTTTATTGTTTTAGAAGTTGTTGTCCGTACATGATCATTGTAGCCCCTTTAGTTGCTTCTTTTATGATATTTCCATTATTCATTTCCGGTACTAGTTCATGCTATTATCTTGCTTTGTATCAGTTGCTTCTTCACTTTTCATTACATATCCGTATTACATTTTTATACTGTTTATTTATATCCTAGTATGTCTCTTGACTTGGCCTCATCACTACTTTACTGAGGTTAGGCTTGATACTTATTGGGTACCATTGTGGTGTACTCATACTACGCTTCTGCATATTTTTTGTGCAGATCCAGGTATGTCTGCTCATACCGGTTGAAAAGTAGGGATTTTGACTACTTATTAGTACTTTTTAGCTTTTGTTTTAGTCTGAAAGTATTGAATTGTATTCTCGAAGCTAATAAAATTGTGCAAATTGTAGGAATGCTGAAAGTTTGGTCTCCCATGATGAAATACGACTCAAAAGGAGTGTTCTGAAGCACAAGGCAATAAAGGCTATAGAAGAAAAGATGTGTGGTCCACAAAAGGAATTCTGCGGTGGCAAAAGAAATTGCGGACAACAAAATTTCTTCTGCTGCCGCAACCCAAGCAGCAGAACCCAACATGCTTTTCAGCAATGTGCGGCCGCAGAATTGGGCTTTCACCGACAAAGATTCAAAGTTCAGAGAATATGCAAGAAGACCAAGTCCTGAAGTCTTTGTGAAGTACAGACTGCACAAGAAATGTGCGGCCGCAGAAGTTGCCTTGCGGTCACAGTCCAGAAATGTGTGCAGAATCCTCCTTCCCGCCAACTGAAGAAATTGCGGACCACATATGGAATTGTGCGGCCGCAGAACCTCCCGAGGGGCATTTTTCTCCACGATTTTTGGCCTTGTATAAGTAGACGAGTTTCACAAAATTAGGTCAAGTTTGAACATAAAAAGCTGTTGTGGCCATTTCTTTTTACTACTTTAGGAAGTTTTACATCATTTTGTTATTTAAATATTAGATTTCATCATTTTAATCTTTCATTATGGGTTTAATTAGCTTTTCTTCTTTATTTTCTTCAAATCCCATTATGAGTAGCTACATTTTTACTAAGGTTGTGACCCAACCCTAGTGTGTAAATCTTATGGGTGATTAATTTTATGCTTGTTTATGATTTGGTGTTGATTATTTAGCTTAGTTCATGCTTCAGTTTTAGAATTAATGGTTGCAAACATTGATTCAAGCTTATTTGACTTAGTCTCTACTTGAGAAAGAGATACCTAGTTTAGGATAACTTAGCTAACAAGGAATTGGGTTAATTGAGAAATTGATTAGCCTAATTAAAAGATTCAAACTAGAGATAGTAAGAACCCGACTTGAACTCATATCAACTATTTTATTTGATACCCATTTGGAATTGAGATAGCCAAATTGGGCAAAATCACTCTCTGACCGAGAGGTATTGAGTGGGTAACGTAGAGTTAAGAGCTATAATACACCCCAATCAACAAAATAAGTAACATCTTTATCCCATTAGGCAAACACCTAGGTTATGGTCACAACCCTAGGCCTTTAAAATATTTGTAAAAATATCAAAAACATTCATCTCTAGTTTATTTACCTTAGCTTGCAATCATTAGATTATGGTTGAAGTAGAAATCTAAACTCTATTGTGGAAGTGCAATTTAGGTAGTCCATTCACTTGTTTCAAATATATACTCTTGACATCCCTTATAACTACCACTGGATTTGACCATGACTCATAGTTGGATAATTATTATTGCATACGACCGTATCATATCTCTTATTGAGGTGTGTTGTGGACGTCGTCAATTTTTAGCACCGTTGTCGGGGAGTTAAAACGGTGTTAGCTATATATTTTGGGTTTGTTTTTGGAATATCTTTTTTTCTTTCCATGTTACTAACTTGTGCGAGAGATCGTAGGTACAACCATGGCGAACAATGAGCTCGAAAATTCGCCTTTGTGGGATGTGGACGTCGATGATGAGCAAGTTCATGAGGTTCCTCTTGAACCTCAAGCCAATAGAAGAGGCCAAGTGCCTCATGACAATATCCCCACTCTACCATCTCCACCACGAGCGGCTCCACACCGGATATTACCCAATGAAGGATATGCAAGTGAAATAGTCTCTCCCCATACTAGGGCGGCAACTTTCAAATCACCAATGTGATGCTCACTTTGCTTGAGCAACGGGGTTTCTCCAGCGGTGCTCCAACTCAAAATGCGTACAAACATTTGAAGGGGTTTTTGGATACTTGTTGGGGGAACAAACAAACAAATGTCTCCGAGGATACATTAAGGCTAAGGCTTTTTCCCTTCTCTCTATACGAGGGAAAGCTTTAGGTTTGTTGGAACGATTGCCGAACCTTTCGATTCACACTTGGGATGAGTTGGTGGAAAATTTTATTTCTAACTTCTTCTCTCTGAGGCACATGGCTACACTTCGAGATGAGATTTTGGCAGTCAAGAAAGAGCCGGATGTACCACTACACAAAATATAGGAACAATATTGAACAATGGTTAAGGAATGTCCCAACAACGATATGACGGAGAACATGATTCAACAAACTTGCTATCGTAGGATTAGCACAACCAACCAATATGTAGTGAATCAACTTGCCAAAGGGAACTTCATGACTACGCCTTATGCAGAGGCGTATGAGATTTTGGATGAGATGACGAAAACGTCATCGACTTGGAAATCCCGGGTCAATATTCCACAAGGAGACCCAAACATGATCCACCTTTACAAAGAGTTGCAGGACCATGGGCAAGCCACTGCCGAGTTGAAAACCACCATGACACAACTAACAAAGGCCCAACTAAATCAAGTGCAAAATTCTAAGCAAGTCAATACCATGGATGGATTGAACATGATGGTGAACAAAAGGAGGACAAAGGGTCCACAAGTGCAAAATTGAGTGGAGAATTATGTGCAAGAAGATAGTGATTTTGAGCAAGATGATTTCTACAAATAACAAGAGGAGGAAGTCCAATATATGAAAAACTTTCAAGGGCAAAGAAACAACTTTCAAGGCCCAAACCAACAAAAATGGTGACCTCAAAACAATCAAGGCAATTGGAATTCTGACAATCAAGGAAATTGAAGCGGAAACAACAATCAAGAAAATTGGCATAACAATAACAATCAAGGAAATTAGAGTAGAAATAGTCAAGGAAATCAGGGGAGGGGGGTAACAATCAAGGTGGATGGAACAAAAATCAAGGCAACCGGCCCCAGATATACCAACAACCGAGCAACCCGCCTCCTTATCCTTCCCATGGTTCAAGTTCTTTAAACAATGAGATGGGGTGTATTGAAAATAATTTCAAGCAAATGATGGAAAAGAATGCTGATTTGGATGCCCAACTTGCCTCATACAACACATCAATACGCAACCTAGAAGTTCAAATGGGGAAAATATCCTAAGATCTAAATTCTCATCCTAAGGGGGCACTACCAAGTGACACGGTAGAAAACCCAAAGGGTGGAAACATCACGGGGAATGCCATGGCCGTTACTACAACAAGTGGAAGAGGTGGAAATGTACCCACATCAAGTCAAAGGCAACTTGTGGATGATGAGCAAATGGTGCAAGAAGCAGAGATCCCGAACAATGTGGTGCAACCTAATAATGAAGTTCTGATTGATATTGATAATAGTATGGAAGATACTGAAGAGGAGGTGAACCCGTCTAGGGATCACATTATTGACATATAGGAGCCGGTAATAAAAAAGGCTAAGGCACTATTGCCTAAGTCTCCACCTCCATACCCTCAAGACTTTCCAAGCAAAATGGTGAGAATCAATTCAAAAAGTTCATTCAAATGATGAATATTCTCTCAATCAATGTGCAATTAGTTGAAGCTTTGGAACAAATGCCCGGTTATGCCAAGTTTATGAAGAATGTCATGACAAAGAAGAGGTCAATGAATTTTGAAACTATCAGAGTCACTCATCAAGAGAGTGCAATTGTGCATTCTATGGCTCCTAAGTTGGAGGATCCTGGTGCTTTCACGATTCCTTGTACAAGTGGAAGTTTCGAGTTTGCTAAAGCTCTTTGTGATATTGGGGCAAGTATCAATTTGATGCCCTATTCAGTTTTCAAGACTTTGGGGATTGGGCAACCAAGACCCGCCTCTATGAGATTGCAAATAGCCGACTGTACTATGAAGAGGCCTTCGGGAGTGATTGAAGATGTCTTGGTTCGTGTTGATAAATTCATTCTTTTGGCAGATTTTGTCATTCTAGATTGTGAGGTTGATTATGAAGTGCCAATTATTCTTCCGAGACCTTTCCTTGCTACGGGGAAGGCTCTTTGTGATATTGAAGCCGGAGAACTTACATTCCGGGTTGGTGATGAAAAAGTGGTATTCCATGTGTGCAAGTCAAAGCGACATCCAAATAGCAATGAGGTGTGTTCTTTTATGGACTTGGTGACCGATATTATTGTTGATGAAACAAATGCTACAATCAATGCAGGTGATATGCTGGAATCCATCTTGCTCAACTTTGATGACGACGAGATGGATGGTTTCATGAAATGTGTGAACTCTCTGCAAGGAATGGGGCCGTACAACTATGTACCCCTGGAATTATCTTTGGATCTTGAAAACAGGACCACTCCTCCTATAAAGCCTTCTATTGAAGAGCCTCCTACCTTGGAGTCGAAGCCATTGCCTCCACATCTTCGGTATGAATTTCTTTGCCCTTGTTCTACTTTACCGGTTATTCTTTCTCTTGTTTGACTAATGTGCAGATAGATTCCATATTGGCGATGCTACAAAAGAGGAAGAAGGCTATTGGGTGGACATTGGTGGATATTCGGGGGATAAGCTCCACCTTTTGCATGCATAAGATCAAGTTGGAGGTTGACGCCAAACCATTTATTGAACATCAAAGAAGACTCGATGAGGCTATGCAAGAAGTTGTCAAGAAGGAGATTATCATGTGGTTAGATGCCGGGGTTATCTACCCCATCTCCGATTGTTCGTGGAATTCTCCGGTTCAATGTTTCCCAAAGAAGCGGGGCATGACGGTGGTCATCAATGAGAAAAGAATAAGTTGATTCCTACAAGAACGGTGACCAGATGGAGGGTGTGTATGGACTATCACAAGCTCAACAAAGTTACAAGGAAGGATCACTTTCCACTTTCTTTCATAGATAAAATGCTTGATAGATTGGCCGGTCGTGCTTTCTATTGCTTTCTTGATAATTGTATTGCAAATTTGGATAAAGTGTTGGCTAGATGTGAAGAATTAAATTTGGTGCTTAATTGGGAGAAATGCCATTTCATGGTCGAGGAAGGCATTATCCTTGGCCACAAAATCTCAAAGCATAGAATTGAAGTTGACAAGGAAAATATTGAGGTGATTTCTAAACTTCCACATCCAACTTCGGTGAAGGGTGTGCGGAGTTTCTTAGGCCACACGGGGTTTTACCGACGTTTCATCAAAGATTTCTCTAAGGTGGTAAACCCGTTGTGAAAGCTTCTTGAAAAGGATGATAAGTTCAACTTCATTGATGATTGCATGAGGGATTTTGAATTGTTGAAGTTCAAGTTGACAATTACTCCTATCATCACCGCTCCAAATTGGAGTGTCCCTTTTGAACTCATATGTGATGCAAGTGGCGTAGCGGTTGCGGCTGTTTTGGGGCAACAGATCAACAAAAAATTTTATAGGGTCTACTATGCTAGTAAGACCATGAATAGTGCCCAACAACAACAACAACAAACCCTGTATGTTCCCACCAGGTGGGGTCTGGGGAGGGTAGTCTGTACGCAGACCTTACCCCTACCTAAAAGGTAGAGAGGCTATTTCCAATAGACCCTCGGATCAGGAAGGGACCATGAATAGTGCCCAAGTCAACTATACTGTTACGGAGAAAGAGCTCCTTGCCATTGTGTTTGCAATTGAGAAGTTGTGCCCATACTTGATGGGTGCAAAAGTCATTGTCCACACGGATCATGCGGCGTTTCGTTATCATATGAGCAAGAAGGAATCCAAAGCTCGGTTGATGAGATGGGTGATTTTGTTTTAAGAGTTTGATATTAACATCCAAGACAGAAAAGGAGTGAAAACCAAGTGGCGGACCACTTGTCTCATTTGGAGGAGGAAGGGAGGCCGCATGATGGCCTTGAAATCAATGACTCATTCCCCGATGAGCAACTCTTGTCTATTTCAATGAAAGAGGTGTCATGGTTCGCGTATCTAGCAAATTATTTTGTATGTGGAATCATTCCGGATGAGTTCTCTTCAAACCAAAGGAAGAAGCTCAAACGGGATTGTCAAGATTGTTATTGGGATGAACCATACCTTTTACGGATTTATACGGATGGGGTGATTAGAAGATGTGTACCGGAAGAAGAGCAAGGTGAAATTCTTGGGGCTTGTCATTCGTCGCCATATGGTGGTCATCATGGTGGCGCAAGAACGGCGGCTAAAGTGCTTAGTTGCGGATTCTATTAGCTCACTCTTTACAAGGATGGAAGTGAGCTAGTGAAAAGATGTGATGAATGTCAATGGGCCGGTGGAATCACAAAGAAGAATGAAATTCCTCTCACAACGATTTTGGAGATTGACATTTTCTATGTGCGGGGTGTTGATTTCATGGCCCTTTTTGTGAGTTCTTATGGAAAACCTCCATCTTGGCCGCGGTTGATTATGTGTTCAAATGGGTTGAGGCCATTGCTTACCCAACAATGAGGCAATAAGTGTGGTGGCTTTATTGAAGAAGAATATTTTCACAAGGTTTGGTACTCCACGAACTATTATAAGCGACAGGGGAGGGGGGGCACATTTTTGCAACAAGACTTTCGACACTTTGCTTAGCAAATATGGTGTTACTCAAAAAGTCACGACTCCTTATCACCCACAAGCTAGTGGGCAAGTGAAAGCCTTCAATCGGGAGATAAAGAGTATCTTGTCCAAAACAGTGAATGCTAATCGGACGGATTGGTCTAAGAAGCTTGATGATGTATTGTGGGCTTATTGGACGGCTTACAAAACACCTATAGGAATGTCTCCATACCGGTTGATGTTTGGAAAATCTTATCATCTTCCGGTGGAACTAGAACACAAGGACATGTGGGCTTTAAAGAAGTTGAATATTGATTGGGATGTAGCCGCTAACTTGAGGTTGCACATTTAAATAAATTGGATGAGTTCTGGTACCATGCTTATGCAAGTTCATCCTTATACAAAGAAAAGATGAAATACCTTCATGACAAATACATTTGGAAGAAAGAGTTCAAGGGGGCTATCTTGTATTGTTGTTTAACTCAAGGTTGAGGATGTTTCCCGAGAAGCTAAAGTCTAAATGGAGTGGTCCTTTTGAAATTGTGGGTGTGACACCTTTTGGTGCATTAGACTTCAAGAACAAAAATAATGAAGTATTCCGAGTCAACGGTCACCAGGTGAAGCACTATTTGGGAAAGGTTGGAATAGCCACATCGTGGCAGTCATTCATTTCAATTGAGGGCATTTTGCGTCATGCCACAACGTTAAATCAGGTGTTTCTTGGGAGGCAACCCAAGTTTCTTTTCCTTTTTCTTTTTGTAGTTATGTGTTATTTTTCTTCTAACTTGATTTGAATTGTGCTACAGGGCTGAGTGTGACTTACAGGAATTTTGGGTCAAAAATTTGGGTAAGTGCTCTAAGAATTGCGAACTGCAGTTGATTTGTGTGGATCGCATATGTAGCAAAAGTGCAATGCATCCGCACAATTATCTTGCGGACCGCGGTTGAAAATTCCCACTCTCTGAAGTTTATCCTGTCAGAGAAAAGGGTGATGTGTGACCGCACGGGAAATAAGCAACCGCACATGAAAATCTGTGGCCGCATACAAAATTGTGCGGACTGCAATGAGATGCTGAGATGGATTCAACAGGTAACATGAAAATGTGCGGCTGCACTCGCTCTTGTTTCCCTTAGCCAACCAACTGGTATAAATAGAGGAATAGAGCCATTTGTACATTTTTCACTCTCTGAAAAAAAAAACAATAGTTCCCTCTTGAAATTTCTTGGTGATTTCATTTGTCCACTCACACAACATCTTTGATTAGTCACTCATTACACTCATTTATCTGGTATGCTTTAATTTCTTGTTAATATTTTTCTTTTAATTTGTAGATTTTTAGTTCTTTTTAGGTCATTTGTCATTAGAATTCAATTGTGTATCCTTGTGGGGATAAATCTGTAATGGGTTAACTAATACATGCTCTATGAGGACTAGGTTAACATATTTTCATGCTTCTATGATGTTGCCATGTCAAATTGTGTACGAAATTGAAAACCCTAGATAGAAAAAACTGAACTGTTCGTAATATTTGAATTTTGCGGGTGCACTTGAATTTGTGCGGTCTGCAGATTTTGATTTTTGGGCAACATAGTGAAAGAAGGGATCTGCGGCCGCAAGATAAAATGTGCGGACCGCAGATTTCCCATCGAGGCCGCAGAATATCCCTTTTACTGTCATCAGAGAGTCCCTACCTTGAGACTCCAATGTGCGGCCGCAAGTTTAATTGTGCAGACTGCAAAAATCATGTTGCGGCCGCACATAAGCCAATTCTATGTCATCAGAGAGTTGGCATTTGTTAGGTCTTAGAGGTGTGGCTACAAGTGAAATTGTGCAGACCGCACTTCACTTTTGCGTCCGCGAAATAAAATTATGCGGTCCGCAAGTCCTCATCTGCGGCCATAAGAAATATTGTGCGGACCGCAGTTATTGTTCCCTGCAAGCATGCTTTGATTGAACATCCTCACTGTGTACTCTGGTTATCCTTAATTTTTACATATTTTGTGTATGTCTAAACATTGAATTGCAATTAACAATCGCCTTTGTTTGATAGAGACAATAGTTTGATCTAGAGGACGCGGCGACACTTCAAAAGGGAGAGGTGAACCTTCTCGGGGCCAGGGAAAGTGTGCCTTATCCCTTGGCCAACCAAAGACAATAAGAAAGAAAGCAACATTCGACAGAGGGAGAGGTGCAGATCTCTCCGAGACGAGCTCATATGAGCCATCTAGGGAAGTATCAGAGGGCAACTCAGCCTCTGTTCAGGAGCAGTCGGCCGTACAGTCGAGGGCGCCAGGGAGATACCAGCTCAGGGATGAGCCATCCTCATCTCATAGCACTTCTAGGGGATTGGATAGTGCTAGTCAGGCTTCTGAGCCATCGGCTACACCAGTCCCTGAGGCATAGGATGCTCTAGTTCATGATATCCCCGATGATGGCAGTGGGGGAGATGCTACAGCTGTCGGTCTTGAAAGATCGAAAAAGAAAGTGGTTTGGGAGGACCGCTTTGTCCGCATGGCTACCTTTACCAGCTTCCATGTGTGGTGGCCAGTGAGGTCTCTAACTCTTGAGCGACAGTTTCTGTTAACAGATTCGGAGAGGTACGACCCAGTAGTTTTCAGATAGTTCAGGGCACGCAAGGGGTATATGTGGTTCCCTCAGAGTGTAATGGATGCCAAAGAGTACCTTGTCCGTGCATTCTATGTCAATGTGTCTCATATAAAAAAGGGGACAAAGGTGACCAAAGTACGTAACCTAAAAGTGAAGTTTGTTCAGCATACGCTCAACGGGTACTTGGATTTGAAGATGTTGAACTGAAGGAATATTTGGATAAGTGTACACTAGGGGACGACCTTGGTTAGTGGAGATTCTGGCACCACCGGGGCCACCACCACCATGGATTGCTGCTGGGGTTCCCATCCACCGTAGCATATTGAGCTTTGAGGCAAAGGGGTGGAAGACATTTGTATAAAGCGGGTTGGATCCATGCTATAATGAGACTCACCTTCCGATTCCTCGGGCAGTTCTGGTTGCTTCTATTATGGTCGGGTACCCAATCAATTTGGGTGCCATGATGTCGGCCTACATCTAAGTGATCGCTTGGCAAGATGACTCGTCCTACCCATATCCCAACACCATTACCAAATATATCACCGATACAAAGGTAGAACTGAGGGATTATGATACAAAGGTGAAGCCGAAGAAGCCTTTTACTTGGTACTCACTGATGGATGCGAGCAACTCGAAGAAGAAAGTTCAGCCTCCTACCACCACAGGCCAGTTTGATGAGCCAGTAGTGGTAGTTGCTGAGACTGTTGTTGTTCCATCCACTTCGGCTGAGCATTCCTCCTGTGCTGCAACTATGCTTCCACCATCATCCACAGCCCCTATTGTAGCTCCTGCCACAGCTCCCACCTCGACTTTAAAGCTAGTACTCGTGCCTACTCACCCACTATCTGCACTATGAGTCTCCCAAACATTGACGAGTCTCAAAAATTGGATACAGATAGCCATGGTAAAGTTGATTGACTTGTTTAGTACTGTTGCAGCGCAGTCCACCTCACAGGAATCACATGTTCCTTTTGACATTGAGGAGACATTGAAATTTTTTTAGAGAATCAGAAGACTATCATAGACACCTTGGTACAACATGGATCAGTGATTGAAGAGTTGGGAAAAGAAGTAAAGAAGATGAGAAAGTCCCAGGCCATCAAGAAGTCAGTGGATAAGCTCCGGAGAGTGGTGACCAGGATTTCTACAGCCAGAGATCTCCCCTTTGATATTCTTCTTGACCCACACCATTCTGCCCCAGATCCTTCAGCACCATCTGCACCGGTGGCACCAATTGGCCAGTCTAAAGATCCAGACCTTGCTGCTAACACTACTGAGGCAGTGTGTCAGATGTTCGCCAACCCAGCCATACCTAGAGTTGAGGATGATGAGATTCAGTTGGCTGATCCTGAGGGAGATGACATTGCTGGGGACACAGAGATGTACAAGGAGCCATAGGGAGTTTTCTTCACTCTTCCCTCTTTTACTCTTATTTTACTAAGCATTGGAGACAATGCTTACTTTTATTCGGGGGGTGGAGTTTATTTGACACATTTGGTACTTTGATACATTTGGCCTGTAATAATTTGATGATATTCTCTCTTTTCTTATTTGTATGCATATATCTTCTCTCTCTCTTACTATGTATATTCATTCTATCTTTAGTAGTTTTTGCTTATTAGCTTGTTTTTATGTTTTAGTAGCGTATTAGCTCTTGTTTTGTTTAGTAGTTTCTTTTTATGTTTTAGTAGATAATAAGCCTTTGATTTTCTTAATGTCACGGTTATTTCCAAAGGTAGTTGTTGTGTGAACCGGGTGACTCATCCCAACGACGGATAGTGTGACAACCTTCTTAAGGGAATGAGTCCGTTTTTGTTTGTAGGTAATAATATTAGTAGTAATGAATAAAAAGACCTAATTAAGTCATGCTCGAAGAGTCAACCATGTTTCAATTGGCACCAACACACTTAACTACGTGCTTATAGTTAGAGATAAGGTTTTTGAAAGAAATAGCTCTAGTAGTGACTTTGTGACTCTTATGTTTACTTTGGCAATCATCGAGTTGTTTGGTTGGACCATAGTGATCTTTAAACTTGAATGTGGTCATTGTGGGCCCTCGGCTCTGTCCTCTTTTATAATCTGGTTGTCTGAGAGGTGAGATGAATTGCCCTGGATCCGTGCGAAGGGTCTATAACTTGCCCTGGATGTGTGTCAAGGTGAAATCCTAAGTTTTGCTTGGTTTGAGAAGTGACTGTAGGCTCTTCTTGGCCCGTTTGAGTTTTCTATTGCCAACCAATGTCATTATCCCTAGTCAACGCCTTTGAGCCTCTAGCCTTTCTCATTTGATAACCATGTTACAAGCCTTTACCCATTTATTCGTGACCCTCTCTTGGCACCCGAGCTTTCCTTAACACTCTTGTGAAACAAATGGCTTAAAACGTAAGTTTGGGGGAAAGATAAGGAACTTGAGAAAGGTATCAAGGCACAAAAATAGAAAATAAATGATCTCTATGAGAAGAGAATGCAAGAAAAGAAAAGAACAAACAAAAATGCTAAAAGTGAATAACTGGAAGGGTTGAATAAAACAAATAAAAATAAAAGAGGTAATGATCCCAAACATGGAAAAATCAAAAAGGGATAAAAATAATGAAATGATCAAGAAAGAGTGATGCTAAGTCTATCTAGTACCCAATAAAAAGAAAGCGCCTCTAAGAATTGGCAAAGTGTGAGCCGAAAAATGAAAGATGGAGTACTTAAGGAAAGTTGTAACCACTTACCCATACGGTATTCTACCCTAACCCAAAATCCTTCATTACATCCCAAAAGAAGTCATACTTGATTTCAAACCGAGCGAGCTTACATTAGTGTCGATCTACATGAGGGGCAAGCCTATGGTGCTTGACGCCGTACTTGTGAAATTCTCTTGAGAGAGATGAGTGAACCTTTCATAAATCTTAGGATTGAGTGCTAAATTTCTAAAGTGAGCTTGGAAAATGGAAAGTAGAGGAGGAAAAGTTTGGAGTCCACCATGGCCTACATGATAGAGCAAGAGTCCTTGATGAGTAAAGTCAATTCTTGAAGCTCAAATGTCACAGTAGAACTATATGTGCATGAATGCTTAACTTGTCACCTTGTTGATAATGCATGAGTAGTGTGGTAATTATTGGTCCCAATTGATGTGTGAATGGCTCACCTTTGACTCGCTGAAATGACCCTTAACCTTTGGAGGTAGAACTAATGTATTTGCTTGAAGACAAGCAAAGATTTATATTTGGGGGAGTTGATAAGTGGGAATTTTGACTGCTTATTAGCACCTTTTAGCTTTTGTTTTAGTCCGAAAGTATTGAATTGTGTTCCCGAAACTAATGAAATTGTGCAAATTGTAGGAATGCTGGAAGTTTGGTCTCCCATGATGAAGTCCAACTCAAAAAGGAGTGTTCCGAAGCACAAGGCAATAAAGGGCACAGAAGCAAAGATGTGCGGTCCGCAGAAGGAATTCTATGGCCGTAGAAGAAATAGCAAATAGCAAAATTTCTTCTGCGGCCGCAACCCAAGCAGCAGAACCCAACAGGTTTTTCAGCAATGTGTGGTCCGCACACGAATTGTGAGGTCGTAGAACTGGGCTTTCACTAACAAAGATTCAAAGATCAGAGAATATGCAAGAAGATCAAGTCTTAAAGCCTTTGTGAAGTGCGGACCACACAAGAAATGTGCGGGTTCAGAAGTTACCTTGCGACCGCAGTCCAGAAATGTATGGCCGCAAAATCCTCCTTCCTGCCAAATGAAAACATCTGCGTACCATACATGGAATTGTGCGGCCGTATAACCTCCTGAGGGGAATTTTTGTCCGTGGTTTTTGGCCCTGTATAAATAGACGAGTTTCACAAAATTACGTCAAGTTTGAACATAAAACGCTGTTGTAGCCATTTCTTTTTACAACTTTAGGAAGTTTTTCATCATTTTTGTGTTTAAATATTAGATTTCATCATTTTATTTCATTATGGGTTTAATTAGTTTTTATTCTTTATTTTCTTCAAATCCCATTATGATAGCTAGATTTTTACTAGGGTTGTTACCCAATCCTAGTGTGTAAACCTTATGGTGATTAATTTTATGCTTGTTTATGATTGAGTGTTGATTATTTAGCTTAGTTCATACTTCAATTTTAGAATTAATGGTTGCAAACATTGATTCATGCCTATATGACTTAGTCTCTACTTGAGAAAGAGAGACCTAGTCTAGGATAACTTGGCTAACAAGGAATTGGGTTAATTGAGAGATTGATTAGCCTAATTAAAGGGTTCAAACAAGAGATAGTAAGAACCCGACTTGAGCTCATATTAACTATTTTAGTTGATACCCATTTGGACTTGAGAAATCCAAGCTGGGCAAAATTACTCTCTGACCGAGAGGTATTGTGTGGGTAACGTAGAGTTAAGAGCTATAATACCCCCCCCCCCCCCCCCCCCGCCAATCAACAAAATAAGTAATAACGTCTTTACCCCATTAGGCAAATACCTAGGTTATTATTACAGCCCTAGGCCTTTAAACTATTTTAAAAAACATCAAAAACATTCATCTCTAGTTTATTTACCTTAGCTTGCTATCATTAGAGTTATAGTAGAAGTAGAAATCTAAACTCTGTTGTGGAAGTGCAATTTAGGTAGTCCATGCACTTGCTTCAAATATATGCTCTTGACACCCCTTATAAATTCCAGTGGATTCGACCATGACTCATAGTTGGGTAATTATTATTGCATACAACCGTATCATATCTCTTATTGAAGCGTGTTGTAGACGTCATCATTGGTCGTTAGAGATTACCTGTTAGCTTCTTTAACGGAGACTTCAAGGTATGCCTTCTTGACGTCCGTAGGCCTCGGAGTCACCTTCCCTTATTCTCATTTACTGTTTTACTTCCTTTCGGACATTGATGTAGTAGTACTCTAGTTATACTATGTAGAGCTTATGACTCAGTTCCACCCGTATTGGAGAGAGTATTGTTGAGACTATGTTTGTATCGCAAGGTTATATCAATATTCAGTTTTGTTTAGTATTTTGATGATTATTTTGCCAAGATATTATTATTTGTTAGGATTACCTAGTCGTAGAGACTAGGTGCTATCGCAACATCCTATGAAGGGAAATTCGGGTCATGACAAGTTGGTATCAGAGCTCTAGGTTCATAGGTTTTACAAGTCATAAGCAGGTTTAGTAGAGTCCTACGGATCGGTACAGAGATGTATATACTTATCTTCACGAGGCTACAGAACTGTTAGAAAAAACTTCACTTCTTTGATTCCTTATCGTGCTAATTGGTTGATTTTGAAAACTAAATCTGACTTTTTATTCTCTCACTGATGATGAGGACACGCACCGCTAGATCTGACGATCTGATACTCGCGCCCCCTACTAGAGCCGCGAGAGGCCGGGGCTGGGGAAAAGGTTATGGAGGGGCATGTGGTACAGCCAGCACAACTGCCCGAGCTACGATAGAGGATCCACCAGTAGCTCCAGTCGGGGGACAGGAACCCGAGGAGCCTACTGCCACCTCAGCACTTCAAAAGACCCTCGTGCAGTTCTTAAGCATTTTCGGTACCTTAGCTCAGGCAAGGTTGATTCCACTTGTGCCAGCCACATCTCAGGCTGGGGGAGGAGCAACGACTCCCGCGCCCATACCCCAGAGTAGCGGGTCTAGGTTGATCAGGTTCCTGAGGTTATACCGGTACTGTATGTAGCTCTGGTTTAGGCTATGGTTAGGGCAGCAGCATCTGAGGAGCATCAACTTAGGCTTGAGAGGTTCAACAAGTATCACCGTCATACTTTTAGTGGTTTGTCTTTAGAGGATGCACATGGTTTTCTTGAGGAGTGTCACCATATTCTCTGCATTATGGGTATTGTGGAGACAAGTGGGGTTGCCTTTACTACCTTCTAGTTATCGGGGGCAGCATATCAATGGTGGCATGTGTACGAGGAGGGGAATCTAGCCAAGGTAGCTTCACTTACATGGACTCAGTTTTCAGAGTTATTCTTGAGAGAGTTTGTTTCTCAGACCTTCAGGATACATGGCCTGCAGAGTTTGAGCAGTTGCGCCAGGGTACTATGACAGTGTCGGAATATGCCGTCTGATTCAGTGATCTGTCCAGACATGCACCTACTTTGGTTTCTACATTCAAAGAGCGAGTCTGTTGACTCATCTAGGGGTCATGGCTAGAAAGTTGGAGTCAGATACTCCGTATCAGCATGCAGTAGAGATTACTCGGAGGTTGGAGGGTGTACGGGGCTGTGAGAGAGATGATAGGGAGTCCAATAGGCCTCGTGGTACAGGAGGATTTAGTGGTTTTCATGCTATAGCTACATCCCGTCATGGTAGAGGCTATGTGAGTCGTCTAGTTCATTTAGCACTTTCAGCTTCTAGCGGTTCTTTGGTTGTTCTGAGGTCTCAGGTTGCACACTTTGCTCAGTCACTTTCTAGTGCACCTTCAGCACGGAGTGCCTTTGAGTGTGGTGATACCCTCCACGTGGTTAGAGACTTCCCCAGACTTAGGAGGGGTGTACCTCCCCAGGCTACTCAAGCTCCACAGATTTAGTCAGGTCCACAAACTTTTCAGGCCATGATTATTGCCCCAGTTGCCGCCCCACCCGCACAGCCAGCTAGGGGTGGGGGACGGGCGGGTAGAGGTCTCCCTAGAAGGGGAGGCCAGGCCTGATTCCATGCTTTTTCGGGTAGGACAGAGGCAGTTGCTTCAGACTCAGTCATTACAGGTATGGTTCCGATTTGCCATAGAGATACATCAGTCTTATTTGATCCGAGATCCACTTATTCATATATGTCATCTTACTTTGCTCTGTATTTGGTTATATCTTTTTATTCCTTGAGTTCTCCTATTTACGTGTCCACACCTGTGGGAAATTTTATTATTGTGGATCGCGTGTATCAGTCGTGTTTAGTTGTTATTGGTGGTTTTAAGATCAGAGTTGATCTATTGTTACTTAGTATGGTAGACTTTGATGTTATCTTGGGCATGAACTGGTTGTTTCCCTATCATGCTATTCTAAATTATTACGCCAAGACTATGACGTTGGCCGTACCAGGTTTGCCATGGTTAGAGTGGAGGGGTGCATTAGGTTATGTTCCTAGCAGGGTTGTATCATTTCTAGAGGCTCAGCGGATGGTTGAGAAGGGGTGTGATTCTTATCTAGCCTTCGTGATGGATATCAATGTTGTAGTAAGAGACTTCTCGGATGTATTTCCAACAGATCTTCTAGGCATGCCGCCCAATAGGGATATCGATTTTGGTATTAACTTGTTGCCGGGCACTCAGACCATTTTTATTCCACCATATCGTATGGTACCAATGGAGCTGAAGGAGTTAAAGGAGCAGTTGCAAAAGTTGCTTGATAAGGGTTTCATTGGCCTAATGTATCACTGTGGGGTGCTCCGGTCTTGTTTGTAAAGAAGAATGATGGTTCTATGCGCATGTGTATTGATTATCGGCAGTTGAACATGGTTACAGTGAAAAACGGAGATCCATTACCACACAATGATGACTTATTTGATCAGCTACAAGCTACTAGAGTGTTCTCAAAGATTGATTTACAGTTAGGTTATCACGAGTTCCTCGTGATGTCATTTGGGCTGACCAACGCCCCAATAACATTTATGGATTTGATAAATAGTGTATTCCAGCCTTATATTGATTCATTCGTCGTTGTGTTTATTGAAGATATTTTGGTGTACTCCCGCAGTCAGGAAGAGCACGAGCAGCACTTGAGGATTGTGCTTCATACCTTGAGAGAGAAGAAGTTGTATGCAAAATTCTCAAAGTGTGAATTCTGGCTTGATTCGGTGGCATTTTTGGGTCATGTGGTGTCGAGTGAGGGGATCAAGGTAGATCCAAAGAAGATTGAGGCGGTGCAGAGTTGGCCCAGACTGTCTTCAGTTATTAAGATCCAGATTTTCCTTGATTTGGCCGGGTATTATCGTCGTTTCGTAGAGGGTTTCTCATCTATTGCTTCACCTATGACCATATTGACCCATAAGGGTGCTCCTTTCAGATGGTCCGAGGAGTGTGAGGCGAGCTTTTAAAAGCTCAAGACTGCTTTGACTACAACCCAGTGTTGGTGTTGCCTACGGGCTTGGGGTCTTATATTGTGTATTGTGATGCGTCACGTATTGGCCTTGGCGCGGTGTTAATGCAAGACAGTAGGGTGATTGCCTACATGTCTAGATAGCTAAAGACTCATGAGAAGAATTATTCGGTCCACGACTTGGAGTTTGCAGCCATTGTTTATGCATTGAAGATCTGGCGGCACTATTTGTACGGTGTCCCTTATGAGGTCTTTACCGACCACCGGAGTCTACAATATTTGTTCAAATAGAAAGATCTTAAATTGCGCTAGCGGAGGTGGTTAGATTTACTTAAGGACTATGATATCACCATTCTATATCATCCCAGGAGGGCAATGTGGTGGTTGATGCCTTGAGTCGAAAGGCGGAGAGTTTGGATAGTTTAGCATATCTACCAACAACGGAGAGGCTATTAGCATTGGAGGCTCAAGCCTTAGCCAACGAGTTTGTTAGACTGGATATTTCGGAGCCCAGTAGAGTTCTTACATGCGTGGTTTCTTGGTTTTCTCTATATGATCATATCAAAGAGCGTCAGTATGACTACCTCTATTTGTTTTCCCTCAAGGACACAGTTCAGCACGGCGATGCCAAGGAGATTACTATGGGTATGACGATGTATTACGGATGCAGGGCCGGTTATGTGTGCCCAATGTGGATTGTTTGCGTGAGTTGATTATTCAGGAGGCTCAATGTTTAGGGTACTCCATTCATCCGGGTGCTGCTAAGTTGTATCCGGACTTGAGGCAGCACTATTGGTGGAGGAGGGTGAAGAAGGACATAGTAGAGTATGTAGCTCGGTCCCTAAATTGTCAGCAGGTGAAGTATGAGCATCAGTGGACGGGTGATTTGCTTCAGCGACTTGAGATTCCTGAGTGGAAATGGGAGCGTGTCAAAATGGACTTCATTGTTGGGCTCCTACGGACTCAGAAGAAGTTACACGCGATATGGGTGTTTGTGGACAGGTTAACCAAGTCGGCTCATTTCATTCCGGTAGTGACTACCTATTCTTTAGAGTAGATGGATCAGGCTTATATCCGTGAGATTGTCCGACTTCATGGCGTACCGGTATCCATCATCTCTGACCGAAGTACGCAGTTCGCATTATGTTTCTAGAAAGTTGTACAGCTTGAGCTAGGCACATGGGTTGTGTTGAGTACAACATTTCACCTTCAGACGGACGCACAATGCAAGCGCACTATTCATATATTGGAGGAGATGCTTCGCGTGTGTAACAGATTTTGGGGGTGCTTGGGATCAGTTCTTGCCACCTGCGGAGTTTGCCTACAATAACAGCTACCAGTCGAGTATTTAGATGGCCCCATATGAGGCTCTATATAGGAGATAATGTCGTTATCCAGTTTAGTGGTTTGAGCCGGGAGAGACTAAGTTATTAGGCATGGATCTGATTCGAGATGCTTTGGAGAAGGTCAAGATGATCCAGGATCGGCTTTGTACAGCTCAATCTAGACAGAAGAGTTATTCGGATTGGAAGGTTCGCGATGTCATTCATGGTTGGAGATCGAGTCTTGCTCCGAGTTTCACCCATGAAGGTGTGATGAGGTTCGGGAAGAAGGGCAAGTTGAGCCCTAGGAATATCGGACCTTTTGAGATCCTTGAGAGGATTGGGAAGGTGGCCTACAAGCTTGCTTTGCCACCTAGTTTATCTGCGGTTCATCCGGTCTTCCATGTCTCTATGCTCCAGAAGTATTATAGGGATCCATCTCATGTTTTAAACTTCTGCACAGTTGGTCTCGTCCAATTTCACTCCTCAATCCGGGGTTATGAAAACGGTTGATGTAATAATAATACCCAACAAAAGTCGGGGTCGAATTCCGCAGGGAGTTATATGTGTGGGAGTTAGCAGTATATATCGTAGCATGTGAGTTTGTATATCTAGATTTGCACTTCCACGGAATTGGGTTGTTTTAAAGTCTAATTAAAACTACAATTGCAATTTAGGAAATAAAACTAAAAAATTATTTTTGTTATTTTTCAAATGTTGTAAAAGGCCTAGGGCTATGACCTTCGCCTAGGTGTTTTCCTAATGGGTTATAAACCTTAAAGCTTGTTTTATTGGTCGGGGTGTATGATAGGTATCAACACTTAATTACCCACTCAATAGCTATCGGTCAGAGAGTGATTTTGCCCAATTTGGCTTTCTCAAATCCAAATGGGTATTGAAAAAAACGGTTGATAAAAAGCTCAAGTCGGGTTTTACTATCTCCAGGTTCAACCCTTTAATTGGGCTTATCAATCTCTCGATTGACCGAATTTCTTGTTAGCCAAGTTTT
Source organism: Nicotiana otophora (assembly GCA_000715115.1). Taxonomy (NCBI): domain Eukaryota; kingdom Viridiplantae; phylum Streptophyta; class Magnoliopsida; order Solanales; family Solanaceae; genus Nicotiana; species Nicotiana otophora. The sequence goes on along the minus strand of AWOL01S0011452.1, from coordinate 72,172 downwards.
CCTAGACTAAGTCTCCCTGTATCAAGTAGAGACCAAGTCAAATAGACATGAACTAATATTTGCAATCATTAATTTCACAAAATAAAGCAAGAACAATGCTAAGTAATAAACACCCAACCATGAACAAGCAATAAATTAAACACCCATTAAGTTTACACACTAGGGTTGGGTCACAACCCTAGTAAAAATCTAGCTACTCATGCTTGAAATGGAAGAAATAGAAGAAGAAATGATTATTAAACCCATATTGCTAATTAAAATGATAGAATCTATGTTCAAATAGCTCAAAATAGTTAAAACTACTAAAAAGAGTAAAACCAAATGTCTACTGTAGCAACTGATATCAAAAGTTGACCTAAAAAGTGAAACTCTTCTATTTATATAGGAGTGGAAATTTTGGACACAAATGCCCTTTTAGAGGTTCTTCGGTTGCACAATTCCATGTGCGGTCCGCACTTTTCTTCATCTTGATAGGATTGGAAGTCTGCGGCCGCATAATTCTGAACTGTGGACGCACTGCACTCTTTCTGCGGTCCGCTGATTTGTAACTGCGGCCGCATATTTATCTTCTATGGTGTGCACAATCGTGACTGCGGCCCGCACTTTTGTTGGAATTAAAATGCAGAGTCTGTGAACTTTGCTCCTGACCAGCTTCTGCAGCCACATAACTCATGTGCGGACCGCACTTTGCACCATTCTCTTATGGAAATTCCTTCATAACCTGCGGCCGCAGATAATATTCTGCGGTCCGCACTTCTGAGCTTTTGTGCCTTTTTTGTCCTTGAGTTCAGATTACTTCTTCTTGAGTTGGATTTTATCTCAGGAGTTCATCTTCCAATATTCCTGCAATTATGCACATTTTATCAGTTTTCGGGAACACAATTTAATGCTTTTGGACTATAACAAAAGTTAAAAGGCGCTAATAAGTATTCAAAATTCCCACTTATCAACTCCCCCAAACATAAGCTTTTGCTTGTCCTCAAGCAAATAAAGTAGTTCCCACCTCCACAAGTTAAGGGTTATTCCATCTAATCAAAGGTGAGTCATTCACGCATCAATTGGGACCAACAATTATCCATACCACTTATGAATTATCAACAAGGCAACAAGTTAAACTTTTAAGCACAAATAGTTCCAATGTGACACTTGAGCATCAAGAGCTGACTTTATTCATTAAGGAAGCTCGCTCTTTCATGTAGGTCATTATGGATCCCAAACTCCTCCTCCTATACTCTCCGTTTGCCTAATCTCACATAAGAATATGGCACCCAATCCGAAGGTTTGCGAAAGGTTCACTTATCTCTCTCAAAAGAATGTTGCAAGTACGGCTTTAAGTACCATAGGCTTGCCCCTCGTGTAGATCACCACTAATGTAAGCTCACTCGACTTGAAATCACGTAGGGTTTTTCGGAATATAATGAAGATTTTTGAACTAAGGTTGGATATGCTATGATAGAACGAGTTCATCTTTTCTTAAGCACTCCATTTTCTTTTCTTATCTCATGCTTTGCCAATTTTTTGAGGCATTTTCTTTTCCTTAGGGGAACTATAGAGACTCAACATCACTTTTTATTTATCATGATATTCATTTTTTTTCTATGATTTCTCCATGCTTTTCATCATTACTTTTCTTTGATTCCCTTCAACTCTTTACCTTATTCACTTTCTTTTTGCATTTTTCTTTTTGTTCATCTTTTTTCTTGCCTTTCCTTCTCATCATTTCTTTTCTCTTTTTGTACCTTCATACCTCTTTCAAGTTCCTCGTCTCTTCCCCAAAACCCAAACTTACATTTTTAGCCAATTTTGTTCACAAGAGTATTAAGGAAAGCGCGGGTGCCAAGAGAGGGTCATGACAAAACGGGTAAAGGCTTGTAACATCGTTATCAAATGAGAAAGGTTTTAGGCTCAAATGGGTTGACTAGGGATAAAAATATTGGTAGGCAATGGAAAACTTCCAGCGTCCAAGGAGAGCCTACAATCACTTCTCAAGCCAAGCAAAACTTACAATTTTGCCTAGAAACACATTCGGGGCAAGTTCTACACCATTCGCACGGGTGCTTAAACTTACAACAAAAACATCTCACCTCTAACTCAGTGGATTGTTAAAGAGCATAGAGTCGATAGCCCACAACGACCATATTTAAGATTTAAAATCACTATGGTTCGATTAAACCGCTCGATAATAGCCTAAGTCAACACAAGAGTCACAAAGTCACTAACTAGAGCTATTTCTTTCCAAAAACCTTGTTTTTAACCATAAGTACATAGTAAAGTGTGTTACTACCAAGTGAAGCATGTTTAACTCTTCGAGTATGACTCAATTAGGCCTTTTTACTTATTACTACTACTATTATTACCTAAACACCAAAAACGGACTCAATCCCTTAAGAAAGTTGTCACGCTATCCATCGTTGGGAAGAGTCACTCGGTTCACACAAAACCCACCTTTGGAAAGAACCGTGGCATTACGAAAACCAGAGGCATATTATCCACTAAAACACAAAAAGAATCTATTAAATAAAAAAGAAGCTACTAATTTAAAAAGAAGACAAACATAAAGATAAAGAAGCTATAAAACAAAACACTATTGAAAGCTAAACGAATATACGTAATGAGGGATAAGAGAGAATATATACATAATGAGAAATAAGGAGAAAAATTAATAAGTTAATTACAGGCCAAATGTCTTAGAGTTATCAAAATACAGAATCATCAGAATGTCAAAGAAACTCCACCCCCCCCCCCCACAAAAAAAAA